>CAUYPK010121722.1:0-13437 GCA_963574355.1 Loris lydekkerianus | reverse complement strand
GCAACCTAAGACAGGGGCTATGTTTTTCCGCCATACAAAAAACAAGAGGGAATTGTTGGGCCCTGCCATGTGCCTGAGGCCTAGTGCAACTTCCCGAGCCTGACTAGAAGTAGATCCATCGCGCTACTTCCGCGTAGCAACGACTCAGCAAGGCCCAGCCTGAAACTGCCTCTACCTAGATACAGCCAATGTGGTAACATGCCACTGACCCGACCCTGTCACTCACCTCTTCCCCCGCCCTCTTTCCCTGCCCCTTCTCCACAATAAAAAAATAAAATAAAATAAAAAAAAGGAATGTCTCCCGCAGATGGTACAAATTTCTTAAGATTTTTATCAATCTTTTTTTGTTTTTTTATTTCCTCATTTACTATTCCCAATAACACCAATTATTAAAGGTTTTGCCCATATATTTGGGTCATACTCTTCTCTGGAAAATGTACTGTAAATCAGAAAGGTATAAAGTTAATTATCTGTCACCATTGCAAAGGCTTCATTTCTAAAATAACGTGAAATACTTTACTTATTAATGAATCTTTAACAATAACTTTTATGCTTTCATATAGTTCACCAGACAATTGGAGGAATTATGTAGATGGAACTATATCTCTTTTAAAAAACAATCTTAGCTTTTTGTCTTCCTGATTGGATGTCTTAGAAACTATCCTAATGATATAATCAGAAGAGGGATCAAAGATATATGCTAAATAATATTTGTGATAATGCAATTCATTTTATTAAATATTGGAGATAATCTACATGTCAAATAAATCTATGATCTAGAAAATCTATGATCTAGAAAAGTTAGCATAATCATGTACTTGAATATACACAGAATTTAAGTTTATTATTCAAAGATAATTTAATAACTTATGAAATGGTCATGATACAATTTTAAAGTGAAAACATAAAAAGGATACTTATATATGCATCTTTTTTTAATGTGTGTGTGTTTATACACACATAAAAGAGAGAAACCCATCATCAAAAATTCAATAGACTACTTCCTTACTTCCTCAGGTTATATTGAATGGTGCCACTTGACTTCGGTACCTGTATCAACTCATTCTCTTTTGGAAAGGAAAAAAGAAAGGTAGAGGTACTACAAAATAATCAGCAGTAAACATAGGAAATTGCTTCAGGTTGCACATCTGATGTAATGTCTAAGAGAAAAATTAAAACAGCTGGGATCACCCCATAATTGTAGCTTGCCAGGGAGGCCATGGGTTTCTGTGAGTTAACTTATAGTCTCAGAAAGTAGCTGGGTTTGAACAATCCAAGATTCTTGGCCTCAGCTCAGAGATGCCAGCAGCAAAAAGTTCTGGTTTGTCACCAGGGGCAGAAACTAAGAGTAAGTAGTTAGAGGAAGTCAAGAGAAAGATAGATCACCCATACCAGGAGAAAGTGCGCTGCGAAAGGCCTCTGTGTGGCCCTGTGAAAGACTAATGTTCTTTCAACAGTTCTATCCATTGCCAACTACTTCTTTAATTTCTGGCAGAAGAAGATGCTTCAGGCTTACCTTTGTAATTCTACTGCACCAATCCTAGAATTAGTTATTTATTCTAGAAGTACTGTTTCCTTTGATGTGAAGAATATTTAGAAACCAAGCTCAGGGTACTAGAATGCTAGTCCTGCTTATTTGATGCTATGCTATCACTGTTGCTTTTAATGCCCATAGAACTAGGGAAAAATATAGAGATACAAAATATATATATGTACAAGATATATACATATATATAAGATGTATACATATATAAGATATATAAGATATATACATATATGTATATGTGAGATACATAAGATATACATATATATCTATATATGTACATATATAGACATATATATAGTGTATCATTATATCTATTTATAATATAACATGTATATGAATTATAAATTCATTCTGAATCTTCCAATTCCATTCCCAAACCAAAAAGTTCTTGCTTGTAATCCTACCATGCTACTTTTGTATCCACTTTATCCCACACCTATAGGGCTGTCTGCTGATGATACCAATCTATTTACTCATTTGCTCAATACCACAATATAACTAAATCTTTATAAAACTGATATATTATAAAGATATGAAAAGTACTAATTAATGGTCAATATTTCTTTGTATTTTTTTAATGAACTGTGTATATAGTCAAAATTACTTAGGGCTGGTCACAGTGGCTCATGCCTTTAATCCTAGCACTCTAGGACACCTAAGCAGGAAGATCACTTGATATCAGGAGTTCATGACAAATTGGAGCAAGAATGAGACCCCATCTCAACAAAAATAGAAAAATTAATTGGGTGCAGTAACACCCACCTGTTAATCCCAGCCAGTAGGGAGGCTGAGGCAGGTGATCATTTGAGCCCCAAGAGTGTGAAGTTACAATGCGCTGTAACCTTGTCATTGAACTCTATCCCAGGCAACAGAGCAACATCCAATTGAAGGAAGGAAGGAAGAAATTACTTAGATTAGTTCTACTTTCCCCTTCCTCTATTGATAGATTATTAATTTGATATATAACTAGATTGTTTTGTATTAATTTTTAAATTTATTTTAATCATTATTGAATTAATTTTATTTGTATTATAGAATATTAATTAATTTCTTAATGTAAAATCTATGTGAAAAGATATTCTTAAAAATGTCCTCTCCTCTATTAATGTAACAGTTAAACACATCTCTAGACAACCAAAGTCATTGGTTTTGCTTCATCCTTCCTATTACTTTTTTTTTTTTTAATTAAGAATTTTTTTTTCCATTTTGAAGTGATGTATATCACATATATATCACTTTGGGTTTTTTAATAGACTTTATTTTTTTTAGACCAGCTTTGACTTTACAGCAAAGTGAGTAGAAATTACAGAGAATGCCCTTATCTCCCCTACCTCTGCACAGTCACAACTGCCCCCACCGTCCACATTCCCCACCAACATGGTACACTTATTATACCCCATGAACCTCCATTGACTCATCATTACCACCCAAGTTCACAGTTTACATTAGCATTCACCCTTGGTAGTGTACATTCTGTGAAACATACCAGATTTGCCAATTAAATTTGTGGTCACCATCAAGGTACTCCCCTTGGGAAGCTATGCACTGACATCACTGTCTAGTCCACCTTTCAAAGCAACTTTGGAACTCTTTTTCTGGAATGGCCATCAGAGCTGTTGTGGTACAATTAAATTCATGGACTCATCCTAAAAAAAAAAAGTGCTTTGAAGGGTAGACTAGTCACAGGCATTTATGCACGGTTTCCTAAAGAGAGTACTTTGAAGGTGATCATAGTGATATTCAGCAACGAGGTACATAGCACTTTTTATAGGATGAGTTTACAAATTTAATTGGGAGACATTATATAATAACATGTATACACCCTGTAGTATCATAGAAAATAGTTTCATTGCCCTAAAATTCCTCATACTCCACCTATTTATACTTCCCTTCCCTAACTGTTGTCAACTACTGATTATCTTATTGTCTCCATGATTTTACCTTTTGCAGAATCCCATACTTGGAATAATATGGTATGTAGCCTTCTCCAATTGTTTTTTATTTTATTTGTTTTACTTAGTTCAAGTTTTTAAAATATATTTTCATGGATTGATAGCTCATTTCTTTTTAGAGTTGAATATTACTCCATGGTCTGGACCACCACATTTATTTATCCATTCACCTAGTAAAACAACTCTGAGCTGTTTCCAAGTCTTGGCAATTATAAATAAAGTTGTTATAAACACCCTGTGTATGATTTTGTGTGAATATAAGTTTTCAATTTATTTAGATAAATGCCAACTAGGTCAATTGCTGGATCTTACAGGAAAAGGATGTTTCAACTCTAAAAACTATTGAACTATCTTCCAGAGTGACTGTACCATTTTGCATTCCCACCAGTAATCAATATTTACTCTTGTTATTCTTCATTTTGTCTTTCTACTGAGTGATACATTCCAAAGATCACTTCATTGCAACTTTTAGAGATTTTTAAAATTTATTTTTACACTTACATAACATTTTGTTGTATACTAGCACCATGTTTTATGTTTAACCAATCTATGTGTGTATGTGGGTGTGTGTGTTCTGTGCTGCTATTCAAAGTAGGTGAGCTTAATGCCACAGAAATCAACAATTGAAGATATTTATCTTGATATAAAGGTGGTCCTGTCTGCAGTCTCAAATGCCACTTGAATCATGAAGTCATTCCAAGAAGTTTGGTTATTTCCATTGTGTTGTCACTTTCCACTGCACTTGTTCCCATCTAATATCTATACATTCAGTTGATATTCTTATTCCATTTCAGTCTCCATCACCCTGTTTTACTATAAGTAGCATAGTTTTTTAAAACATGGTCACAAATGAACATTTCTGTAGATTATTCTTTCACTGAAATTATGTTCTTCTTTTCCTGCCTTTTTTGATAGATCCAGAGACTTTGATTCTCACGTTTGTTTATGGTGCTTACCTGATGGCAAATAATCTGGTGGGCTGAAGTGGACTTAAAACCCCCACACTTAGGTGAATTTTGTCTTCCTCTGCCTTTCTCTGCTCCACTCTCTTCCCTAAACAAATGAAAGAACACTTGTAATTTTAATCAGAAAAAAAATCAGTTGTATTTCAGAGTTACCTGTTAGTTTACATATCTAATGAACTTTATGATCTACTAAAGTAAAAAACAAGTTTACTTAAATATCTGTAATTTTTTCTTTTCTGAACAAGATTTTATTTGGTTTTGTTGTAGATGTTGTTATTGTCTTTTCAGTTGTGGTGCTAAGGAACCTATATCCACAATAGTCACTGTTTTGAAATCAAATGATGTTAGAAACAATAAAAAATTATTATTTGTAGTATATTAGGCAGATGCTTGAAGTGACATATCAAAATACATGAAGTCTTTTTTCCTCTCTTCCTTTTTCCCTTCTTTCTTCTTTCATTCTTCTTCTTTTTCTTTCTTTTGTGTATCTATTCTTAAGCATTTATTCCTCAAACATTTATGATATATAAGTACTATGTTAGATGTTTCAAGTAGTTAATTTTACACAGTGTTTAATACCCATGTTGGATGATGTTTTCATTATTGAATGAAAGAAGGATATAGTTCTCTGTTTTTTATATGCATTTGAATTGATAATGTAATAAATCACAGCTTAATATTTATCTCAATGAAGTTTTACAGACTTTAAAAGCATAGTCAAATTATTTGACATTATAATGCAGAAGAGTTTATGAATTATTAGACTAAAATTTTGTATGTACCTCACACAAAATATGGGCACTCTACTTCAGAGGAAATTTACTATATAATGAAAATGCATTTTATCAAATGAAGTTTAGTGAATCAAGCTCAAGACTGCTTGCTTCAATTTTCATTTATTTTCTTGTTATTCATAGCAGAAGAGGAAAGTCTGGCAAGGCCAGGATCATTAAATAAAAGTCATTTCACTGAAAAACCTGTGCTTAGAAAGGATTACCTGGTGTACAATTTGGGATTCTGCATGCTATTAGATGACTAAGCTCCAACTCTCAGTGAAGAGACCTTTTACTAAATATTAATAGAAATGCAAAGCCATTGAAGAAAGTGGGGAACATCACAATGAGCCAGAAATAGAGTACACTAAACCCAAAATATTCTTCTTTTGACCAAGGAAGACCTCTTTTTCTCTAAGGAAAATCAATTTAAAATGTCAAAGATTTACTATCAACAATATATTCATGACATATAGCTATTTATCAAAAAATAAGCATTTAACACCTGGGATATACAGAACAATCAACTGAGCTTATAGGCACATACAAAGTTCTTCTCAGCAAAAACAAGTACAGAGAAGTTTCTATCAATTGCCTGTGCCTTCAGTATATCATCCTACAGCAGTGACAATATTGAAAGCAGTAGTTAGTTTTCCACAGTAATAGGACAGTCTTTGCATAAAATAACAGGGTACTATGATGCAGTGAATTCTGAATGTAACCAGATTGAGTGGAATTCGACATTTTGCTCTTCAAATTACTATCTGTGTATCCTTGGGCCATCCATGTAACTTTTCCCCATTTAAGCTCCTTTATATGATATATAAAAATAAGCTCATCAGGCGGTGCCTGTGGCTCAAAGGAGTAGGGCACTGGCCCCATATGCCGGAGGTGGCGGGTTCAAACCCAGCCCTGGCCAAAAACTGCAAAAAATTAAAATAAAATAAAATAAAATAAAATCTTCTATTTAAAAATAATAATAATAATAAAGTAAATAAAAATAAGCTCATCTGCATCTCACAAACAACTTAGATAATGAAGCTTAAAGATGCTGTTTCATTTGATTCAGTTGAATCAGTGTCCACCAGTTCTGGTGACACTGGTGTCTGTCATGTGTTCATTTTTGCCCTTACTAATCTCAGCTACCTCACCTTTCTCTGTCCTCACTGATATGCCCCAAAACCTTGCTACTCAAATTCAAGTGTCACTTGTTTTTATAACTTGTATCTTTAACCTATATTACATATAAATTTGAAAACCTCTTACATTTTACATGCTTTTTATTTCTAAATCATTTGTATGTATAGCCTGTCTTCATTTGAGATTTAACACCAGCCCAATAGCTGTGAGCCAAGATAATTAGATCAAACATAATTACACTGTGTATCTAATTATCCAACAGAAGTCTTTAAAATATAATTTAATGTTTGCAATGATTCCCACCATCAACATCACAACCTATTGCCAATTAATTTAAGTACTAATATCAAAATCTAATTCTGGTTGTTTTTACTTTTGGATAATTACATCAACAACATTCTTAATTTTGAATATTTTTACTTAGTATACACATTTTTAATTGGTCAAGTTGTAAATATCCACATATAATTTTAATTTTCATGAATCAAAAATCTATAGGCAACACTGTTAGAGTGATGCATAGATGTTTCAAGGAGGGGATCACTGAAACAATTTACAAAAGAACAAATTAAAATTCAAGCAAAGAAGAAAATTTATTGATGATGTGCAATAAGCTACAACTTGCCCTAAATGGCTATAGGCCCCATGGACTATGCAGCCTTTAAAATTTATAGCAGGATTTTGGGGGAAGTATCAACTTCTTTCTGGAAAGTCCCATTTTCTCTATCTACTCACCTGTTCACTTAGGGACTTGTTCAACTGACCCTATGTTATTCTTAACTAACTTTTCCTTGGAAAGTCCCTGAGGTAATAAGGCATTGATTAATCATGGGATATTGACTATGATTCTTCTCCTTTGAAAAGTCTCCATCAATCACTCCCTCTGTAGGACCCTAGGAGTTAAATAATCCCTTAATTTCAAAACTTTCCAAACATAATCTTAGCCAAGTCTGTTCTTGTGCCAGCCCAGAATAGTACATTTCCATGACGCTGCTCATATCTAAGATAACTGCCTGACAAAACTTCACCTAAATGTCTGACAAATTTATTGACAAACTTCATCATGCTATTTTAGTTCTGGACAACAGAGCAAAGAATAATGCATGCAAAGTCTGAATTACATAGATTCAAATATCATTTAACTTGAAACATGATTTTGACGGTTATTCAGAGAAGAGAGAAGGTGATCTAGAGAGTACCGGCAGTCTTGTGTAGATCATGGAATCCTAAAAGAAGATAAAGACCAGTTTGTCACTTTCATCTTTATGTCCTCTAAATCTTTTTATTGCCTAATTTAAAAAAAGTTATATGAACATGTTTCTAGTCAGTTTTTTCCACAAGGACTTTCATGAAACATAGCAATTTCTCTGCTTCTCTTTTCTTCTATTTCACTGTCATTAGATGTAACCACTCTTTAATTTTTTTTACAAGTAATTATTTTGGTATCTATATTCATCCCAATAAAAACATATACTTATAATACTTATATTGTTTCTTTGTTTAATTTAGGAACAAACTTCTCACTCCTGGTATGGAACATAAGGATTTAGTTGTTTCTACACAACCCAACCCAATTCAGCACACAGAAATACTGTCCCTATTCACCTGCCCTGGAAATATAATCATGTTGTAATTATAGTTTGATCAATATTCATTGTGTACATTGCCACAAGTCTCAAATCCTGTTCACATCAGAGCCATTTAATTAAACTTAACCTTTTTCCTACATCATTTTTTGTTTTCCTGAAAATTATTCGTATGACTTTCATTGACTTTATATTTAATGTAGTTTTTAACAGCAATACCAACTCCTCACTGATTATCAAACTATCTCCTTGAAGTTTAGATACATTGTGCATTCCATCAATTAATATTTCTAAGTGAGCCTTTTCTGGAGACTGTTATTCTATTCTACTCATATTTGCCAGAATTCTTCATCTGATTCACCACGGATACTCCTTCACTGAAATCTGAAGGATTTCTTTACCTGTCTTCATTTTTTAAATCTTCTGTTTCTTGTGTCTTATTTGTTTTTTGTTTTCTTTCTTGTTTTGGGAAACTACATCCTCCAGTAACTATGGTTTTATTTTTGCTTTAGATGTGGCATACAGGAAAATGCCTTTACACTCGCGTCTATTTCGGCCAAAACTAGAATTCCAGTTTGTAAAATGTCTATTCAGAATTTTGGAGGAATTACCCCATAGAATTCTATTTCTAAATTTGCTGTGAAAATGAAGTCTTTTTTTATTATAACTTATTATTTGGAGATTTATCATATCCCCTAGTTTACTCAAGAAAGTTTCATTGCTTTCATGACTGTTTTTACAACATGATTATTGAGAGATCCCTATTTGGTATGAAGGAGCCTCTGATTCATGTACTACATTATACAATTACACCATTTATATCTGATTTTTTTAATCTGTAAAGTTTTAATTTTTTTTTCTCCCATGTGTTCTGTAATTTTTTTATGATATGGTTTGTTTTCTAACCATCAACTTTCCCTTATGAGAAATTTCCTTAAATATTTTAGTGGTAATATCCTTTTCTTTTTTTTTTATTTTTATTTTTGAAATTCTATTATTCCTATATAGGATTAGCATAATGATTTTTCTATTTTCTCTCCAACTTTTTGTATATTGTTTCAAGCTATTTTCCAGAAGATTACTTCAAATTTATCTTCAAAGTTTACTAAGGGGTGCCTTCTCCCCTCCTGTGATATTTTTAACAAAGTTAAAAAGCTAAGAGCTCTTCTATGTTCTTTGAATATTTGTTTCTGATTTGTATCATATTCTTGTTCTGTAGCTGTAATAACATGTAATTTACTGACTTAACATAAATGAAAAAAAGTGAAGTTTTCTTTTAACCTTGTATAATCTGTTTCCTGTAAATTACATTTTTACTATTTGTTTGATGTTCCTTTTCTTTTTTAATTTTTTTAATTTTTTTTTTATGTTTGTGATTCATGTGGATTTTATTTTCGTATGAGGAATAAGAAGGCTACAATACATTTTTTAATGAAATTGGTTTAGACATTTAAACCAACACCATTCATTGAATAATCTATCCTTCCACACTGACTTGAAGCAAGTTTTGATAGGCATTGCCACAGTTCCACAGCAGCATCACAGTAGGCACAGCACACAGCGTACCAGGGGCACAGGGTACAGAACTGTGCTCTCCACAGAGGGTGTCACGGGACGTGGTGCTGCGCTCTCCACAGATGTGTCCAGGTTCACCGTTAGTTCCCTTCCCTCTGCAGAAGCAGCCACCTCAGGGTGCCCCTGCCCTCCTCCTCACCTGGGCTTATCACCATCAGCCTTGAGTGGCTCCAAACACTATTTAGTAGCCACAGATAAGACTGTTAATTAAAACATCACTTCAAAATAAGCACAGTTAATAATGTAGGAAAAACAATATGTACAGCTTCATTCACCGCTTTTGAAGCAAAAACATAAATTAAAAAGAACCCTGAGGCATCATAAACAGAGAGGCAGTGACCTTTTGCTTCAGTTATGCAGCTTTTGACCAGTCTTCTCTCCTCTCTCTGCCTTCCCTTTCTCATCTATGGAATTATAAAAGCTAGAAAACCAACTCAGACGGCGGCGCCTGTGGCTTAGTGAGTAGGGCTCTGGCCCCATATACCAAGGGTGGCGGGTTCAAACCCAGCCCCGGCCAACTGCAACAAAAAAAATGGCTGTGTGTTGTGGCGGGCTCCTGTCGTCCCAGCTACTCGGGAGGCTGAGGCAGGAGAATCACCTAAGCCCAAAAGCTGGAGGTTGCTGTCCCTTTTCATGTAAAAGATTTTCCTCAGGTGTGTCTGATAGCCTTTGATTGATTAAAGCATTGAAGACCAAAAAGCTGACTGGGAGTTCTGAGTGCTTGAGGCTCATCTAAGAAAAAGAGTTTTCTGAGAGGGTCATTTTCCTGGCCCTGAACTTTGGAAAATTCCAACATCAGTGCTTTATTTTGATCAAATAGTCCAGAAAAGTCTAATTTCCCATCTATTGGTAAAAGATATTGCTGCATGGGTTTTGGACATCAAGCAGGGAATGGTAGTTATAATGCAGAAGGCGGCGTCACTATGCATTATGGTCTAGGTCCTTGTTTTCAGTGTTCTTTTTAATCTCAACTCTACCATGCTTCCCCCAAGTATTGGGTGTGACGGTACTGAAGTCACCTGGCTGCACAAATGCCTCATTTCCAGATGAGGCAAGGCTTTTGTTGTCTCTCGAATAGACTTGTAACCACTTATCTTTATGTAAAACAACATGCTTGTGGACATACACTCCGGGGAATCTGGTACTACCAAAGTTCATGGTTGGGGGACTACAAAGTACAAATTAGGTTGGTGCTTGACATCCCTATTTCCTGCTTGGAAATTGTTTTTCCGGGATCTGTTCTGTCCTTTATTTTTTGTTCACCTGCTTCTCAGCCTTCAAAATTGATTGGCATCTCTTCTCTCATTCTCCATTTCCTTTTAGATTTGTGTTTCAGAAAATAATTCCCATATTATTGCCTAGAGGGGTTTTAAAGAAAGCAAAATTTGAAGCAGCTGTTCAATCTACCAGTTTTACAAAGCCCTATTAGGGTTATATTATTTTTAATAACAAATTTTACTGACCACAAAGACAGATGCCAAAATATAAAATTTTTAATCTTATTTCTAATATGAATCTAAATTTGATCTTTAATACCCATTCAGATGATGGTAGAAAATTTAATTGTTATGAATCCTAATAAATTCAATCAACTCAGAGTTTTCTCAATCAATTCAAAGGTTATGAGGCTAAATGCCTAAAATACTATTTAGGATTTATAATCTACTTTTTCCACATCCTACAAAAGTGGAACAAGGATATTGATAGAATTTCTGCAAAGTTTGCCACCTACACAGGTATTTAGCAAATAAGCATAAAAAGTTATTCAGGTCCCCATATCTACCTAAGCTTTAATTATTTTGCTCTTTAATTAATTATTTTGTTCTTTTCCTACTCTGCTAGTCTGTATATTTTTATGTATCTAAGAAAAGAAAAGAGAGGGAATTACAATAGATCCTTGACTTAGCATGCAATTTTCCTAATACTAAGGAAAATTAAACTTATTTTGTTCCAACTTTGTTCTTCCCTTCGTTGAGATATCAAGAGGGAGTTTGTTTAAATATAGAAGAGGCAAATGTGAAAGAAGTTATCAATCAATAAATATATATGTATACACATATAGAAATTTTATAATTAAAAAAAAGAAATGTTATAATTAATTAAACAAAATGATAGCCAATGATGTTTACTTATCATACCTAGTAAATTATTTTATTAATTGCTATGTAATTAATGTAAATTTGTATTTATGGTATTTGTATTTTTATGTATTATTTGTAATTAATATGCCACTGATAATTATACATCATTATTTTATATTAATATCATTTTGATGAATAATCTTAGTATATAATTATAAATATATTTATATTACATATAAATTATGCACAAAAATTCTTATCTAATTTTCCAAATATTTTGTGGAGATAAACTCTAGATGTAAAATAACCAGATTGAAACAGAGAACACATGTACAATTTTGTTGAATATGATAAAATGATTTTAGGGCATCTCTCATTAATTCATATGTGAACAGCTTAAGAGAATCCCACAAAAGTTCGCAAGAGTATGGAGAACCTCAAAAACGTTTGTTGTTTCTTCTCTTCAGAAAATTGCTGCTCACCCTGGTATAAACAAATTAGGCAAAGTAGTTCATTGAAATATATGGAAAAACCTAAGTTCACATCAGTGAAGCAAAATGCAAACCAAAATCATAATAGGTTGCTCAAGATCACAATATAAAGAACAAACAAGCACAAAACAAACAAATAAAAGAAGTTACAGATATTATGTGGGGATTTTCTCATGAGATTTAGTAATAAGGATAGATTTAGGTATGTGGTTGCTGGGTTTTGATATGTGGACTGAATTTGGTAAATGAGATAAAATCTGTCTGCTCTGACATTCAAAAGGCTTAATGCTTCTTACCTTCACAATGTAATCATGGTAGAGGAAAACGTTTTTTAATTATCAGCTTCCACTTCAATAAGGTAAGAGTAGAAACTTTTTGTGAAGTACCTAATGTAAACTTGAAATCTCATGAGAAGTGTTTAGAGCAAAATGACATAGGAAAAGCTTTAAATCTGAGCTGATCTTATTACTCTTAGTTCTTTATTGTCCATCAGTCTGGTAATGAAAGATGATATGTTCTAGGACAACAATGCCAAAAATTAACATCTATATTTATCTATAATAGATGAGAAAAATTAGAAATGATTCCTAAGAACTAGTAAAAATGAACAGGAATTTATTGTGATATAACCCAAAACCTGGACCTAAGACTAATAATAAAAATTCTTAAACCTTCTACAACTTACTGCATACTGTGTATTGTTTTAAGTGCTTTATATATGATAGTTTGTTTTAATTATAAGGTTAGTCCTATGAAGTGTATATAATTACTCATTTTTTGGATAAAAATAATTCGCACAAAGAGTTAATTAAATTGCACACATTCAAAGGCCTGATGAAAATCAGAAAGGACCAGATACCAGTTCAAAGCAGGCCCTTTTACTAATTCAGTATTATGATATTGGTAAAATGTATTATTAAACACCAATATTGCAGTTTTAACTATAATATCCCTAGTTAGATTAGTATGCACATTTCTCAATAGAATAATGAAAATATTTTCTGTTAGTAAGATCTATGAAATAGTTATGTTGACATTTAAATGTACACAAATATCAGGACAGCCAATACCTTGACAAGTGTATGTTGTTTTAACAAATAACATTCTTCTTGCTGGAGAACTACATTAGAAGTAGACCAAATTTCTGTCACATTAGTTGGGAAACTCATCTGAGGCCAACGCTACCCTGTTTCCCCGAAAATAAGACATCCTCCGAAAATAAGACCTACTTACAGGAAAGATAAGACATCCCCTGAAAATAAGACCTAGCGCATCTTTGGGAGCAAAACTTAATATAAGACACTGTCTTATTTTCGGGGAAACAGGGT
>CAUYPK010121720.1:0-32206 GCA_963574355.1 Loris lydekkerianus | reverse complement strand
ACACTGGTTAACACAGCCTTCCTGGCATTTTCTTAGTTATTGTGCTAAGACATTTACATTCCACATTTACTAAGTTTCACATATACCCTTGTAAGATGCACCGCAGGTGTAATCCCACCTATCCCCTTCCCTCAACCCACCTCCCTCCTCCCTTTCCCCCTTCTCCCTATTCTTAGGTTGTAACTGGGTTATAGCTTTCATGTGAAAGCCCTAAATTAGTTTCACAGTAGGGCTGAGTACATTAAATACTTTTTCTTCCATTCTTGAGATACTTTACTAAGAAGAATATGTTCCAACTCCATCCATGTAAACATGAAAGAGGTATTGAAGCCAATTTTCTCAGAGTCCAAAGAGTCTGTTTCTTGCTATGTAAATATGTTAAAATTCCATTATCTTTATAAAGCTATAAAAGACTGACCCAGGAATTGGTAATTTTGCCCATCTTATGAAAATATAGAATCGCTTGTCTCAAATTCCACATAAGCTACTGTTAAAGCAATTAATCAAGCTTCCTAATAAAATAATACATTTCTAGTTACTGTATTCAAGCAACAGCTGGATGATTATCATGAATGCTCGAAGATAGGCACAACTCCTGGGCAAAGAAGTAAGCTAGATCTAAGGAACTTAACAGGTGTAACTTTGTTCTTATCTGTGAGGCATATATTCAAATATATGATCATCCTCTGTTTTAATTTTTTTTTCTTTTTTGAGAGTTTCACTATGTTGCCCTTGATAGAGTACCATGGTGTTACAGCTCATAGCAACCTCAAATTCCTGGGCTCAAGTGATTTTCTTGCCTCAGCCTCCCAGGCAGCTGGGACTACATGCGCCTGCCACAATGCCCAGCCATATTTTTGTTGCCGTTGTCATTGCTGTCTAGCAGGTCTGGACTGGGCTTGAACCCGCCAGCCTCAGTGCACGTGGCCGGCACGGCTCTGCTACAGGCGCCAAGCCCCCATGTTTTAATTTTAAAAGTGTTGTATAAGGGCAGCGCCTATGGCTCAATGAGTAGGGTGCCAGCCCCATATACCGGAGGTGGTGGGTTCAAAACCGGCCCCAGCCAAAAACTCCCAAAAGAAAAAAAAAAAAGCATTATATACATGTATTTGTTTTTTGCCTATACTTCACCATGTACAACTAAATGGTGAAAAAATGTTTTTGCATGAGGATAAAGAGATATCAATTTTAATAAATTAACAAAATGAATAATATTGAAACAAAACTGAATGCAGTAACATTTAAAAACCTAACATAATATTTTCAGGATTACAACATACATACCTTTGGGGAATGGGTTGTTTTGGGCTTGGAGTCGAATTTTAACAACATCCAGAGGTGTCACTATGAAAATACATAAGTTTCAATCAGCAAGTGATGCCTGTAAACTGTATAGACATTTTCCAAAAAATATGAAATACATCTATCGTATTTTTCCTCATGGCTATATAATAGGCAAATTTATCTATGTTAACATAGTCTTGAGTATAAATTCTCATTTTTGGCCCTGGAATTTTGTTTAAGGAAGATCAGTGAAAAAGATAGACTATGACTACTTCTCTCCTAAGTATGAAATTGTCATTTATAATATTTCTACAAGTACAATTCTGTTAGCATTAAAACTAAAAATACCATTATTTATAAGAAAATATGTTCTCTAAGGTAAGGAGTAAAAAGTTTCTGAAGAAGTCTACTTACATACAACTTTGTATTAAAAGTAATTGACAATCAAATAATACATGTATACAACCTTAAACTAATCTGATAAATTTACCTGTATCAAATAGGAATGAAAGGTAGTAACAATTTGAGTAAGCTGGCCATAAATCATCTTTAGCACCAGGCTGTGTTATTCTGTTTGGTAATGGCATAGTGAAGGAAAATGGTTTTAATAAATATGTGTTTAAACCTTGTAGTAGAAAATGCCAAATAATGGTTCTAGAAAATAGTCATCCGAAAATGAGGACAGTCACATTAGATGATCTCTAAGGCCTTTTCCACATGAAAATTCTGAACTTAAGACACTACATAATAAGCAATTTGTTCTAGTCATTTATCTCAAATTAGTCAACCTAACATATCTTAAATTATAAAAGCTATCTATGACAAACCCACAGCCAATATTGTACTTAATGGGGGAAAATTGAAAGCATCCCTCTTAAGATTTGGAATAAAAAAAGGGTCACTACTTCTATTCAACACAGTGCTGGAAATCCTACCCAGGGAAATCAGGCAAGAGAAAGAAATGAAGAGTATCCAAATAAGAACAGAGGAGGTAAAATTATTGCTTTTTACTGAAGATATGATCATACAGCCAGAAAACCCTAAAAGACTCTACCAGAGCACTCCTGGAATTGATAAATAAATTCAGTGAAGTCTCAGGTTACAAAATCAATGTACACAAATCAGTACATCTGAAGATATCTTAAGAAATCTTAAGTTCAGAATTTTAATGTGGAAAAGGCTGTATCGATCATCTAATGTGACTATCTTCATTTTATATGATCAGGAATTTTCTAGATCCATTATTTGGCACTTTCTAATGTTACGTTACATACCATTAACAGGTAAGAGTTGAATCAATACCATTCACAATAGCTAAAAAGAAAATAAATACTAGGAATATACCTAACCAAGGAGGTGAAAGATGTCCACAAAGAGAACTAAGGAATGCTGAGGAAAGAAACTATAGTTGACAAAAAAGGAAAAACATATCAAGCTCATGCATTAGAAGAATCAACATTGTTAAAATGTCCATATTTCCTGAAGTGATTTACATATTCACTGCAAACCCCCCTGAAATACCAACATCGTTTTTCACAGATGTAGGAAAAATAGTTCTATGCTTTATTTGGAACCAGAAAAGACCCATTTAGCCAAAGCAATCCTAAGCAAAAAGAACAAATTTGGAGGCTATCTACCACCAGGTCTCAAACTATACTACAAGGCTAGAGTAATCAAAATAACATGGTATTGGCACGAAAAAGAGACCTAGACCAATGAAAAAGAAGAGAGGACCCAGATATAATCAGCCACAACCAACCAACTGATCTTCCACAAAGCAGACAACAATATACACCAGAGAATACAATAGAAACCCTATTCAATAAACAGTGCTGGGAAAATTGGATAGCCACCAAGCAGAAGAATGAAACAGGACCCTTAATTCGAACCACTCACAAAAATGAATTCATGATGAATAAAATACATAAGATAAAACAAAAATTCTTGAAGAAAATGTACAAAAAACTCTTTTAAATATCAGCCTACGCAAAGGATTTATGGCTAAGACCCCACACAATTACAACAACAACAAAAATAAATAAATGGGACTTGATTAAATTAAAAAGCTTCTGCACAGTTATGGAAATAATCAAGAGAGCCAATAGACAACCTACAGAATGGGAGAAAATGTTTGCAAACTACACATTTGATAAAGGGCAAATCTACAAAGAACTCAAACAAACAAGCAAGAAAAAACTAGCCCCAATAAAAAATCTGCCAACAAGAAAAAAGTCCTGGACCAAATGGTCTTACACCTGAATTTTACTGAACCTACAAAGAAGAGCTTGTACCTGTACTGCAGAAAGTATTACATAACATTGAGATAGAAGGTATCCCCCTATCTTGTTCCACAAAGCCAATATCACCTTGATACCAATGCTAGGAAAGGACACCACTAAAAAAGGAAACTACAGATCAATATCCCTTATGTATATAAATGCAAAAATTCTCATTAAATCTTAGCAAACCCCCCCACCCCCCGAATTCAGCCACACATCAAAAAATTAATTCATCATGAACAAGTAGGCTTCATTCCACAGATGCAAGAGTGGTTCAACATACACAAATCTATAAACATAATTCACCACATAGATACAAAAACCATGTTACTCTTTCAATAGACAAAAAAAAGCATTCAAAAATACTCAGCATCCTTTTATGATAAGAATGCTTAACAAAATAGGCTTATGGGACTTACTCAAAATTATAAAGGCCATATACCATAAACCCATACCCAACATCATATAGCACGGGGAAAAATTGAAAGCATTCCTGCTTAGAACTGGAACCAGACAAAGTTGCCCACTATCTCCACTTGTGTTCAACGTAGTGCTGAAGTCTTAGGGCAACTGAATAAGAAAAAGAAATCAAGGGTATCCAAATGGGGAAAGAAGAGGTTAAATTATTAATCTTTGCCGATGACAAGATCTAATACCTAGAAAACCTCAACGATTCAACCAAGAAGACTTCTGGAATTGATCAATTCGGTAGAGTCTCAGGCTATAAAATAAAGGTACACAAATCAGTGGTTTTCATGGAAGCCAACAACAGTCAAGCTGAGGGGGAAAAAAAGATGTAATAATATTCTCAGAAACAACAAAGAAAATAAAATGCCTAGGTATATATTTAACTAAGGAAGTGAAGGACCTCTAGAGGGAAACTATAAAATGCTGAGGAAATAAATGGCAGAGAAAGTAAACAAATAGAAAAACCTATCATACTCATGGACCGGCAGAATCAATATTGTTAAAAATGCTATACTACCCAAAGTGATTTACAAATGCAATGCAATCTCCATTAAAATACAAAGGCCATTTTTCATAGATTTAGAAAAAAATAGTTCTATGCTTGGTATGGAACCAGAAAAGACCTCAAATAGCCAATGCAACTGTTGCTAATAATGAAGCAGGAAAAATCACCTTACCAGACTTCAAGCTATACTACAAGGCAATAGTAACTCAAACACCATGGTACTGGCACAAAAATAGAGACACAGACCCATAAATCAGAACAGAAAACACAGAAATGAAACCATCCTCATATTCCCATCTGATTTTTGACAAAGCAGATAGAAACATGTACTGGGAAAAGAATCTCTCTTCAATAAATGGTGCTGGAAAAACTGGATAGCCACATGTGAAAGACTGAAACAGCATCCATACCTCTTACCGCTCACAAAAATTAATTCACGATGGATAACAGACTTAAACCTAAGGCATGAAACTACAAGAATTCTAGAAGAAAGTATTGGAAAACTTATAGATATCAGCCCAAGGAAAGACTTTATGAAGAAGACCTCAAAAATATCATAGCAACAACTAAGATAAATAAGTGGGACATGATCAAACGAAAAGGTTTCTGCACAGGTAGGGCTCCAAGATGGCAGTTTAGAGACATCTCACAAGCCTCTTTCAGGAAGGTTGGGGAGAAGGGAGACTTGCTGCCTCTATGTGAATCGTCCTGCTCAGAAAGAGCACTGCAACAGCACAGAGTGACAGTATAAGACGCCAGGAGTGGAAAAGATAGGAAGGGAGGGAAGCAAGGGTGGAAAGCTGGTGCAGGGGAGTGCGCTGACCCAGAGACAAAGCCTACATGTCCCCTGTGGGGTGGACTAAAGACTGACACTATTATCTGGGGGACCTGTCCACCCAGGCATAGGATATGGAGTAAAACAAGTAGGAACTGGGAACCCACAGAAGAGAGCTGGTAACTTGCAGCCTGGTGCACCTATGTGCAGAGTGCAGGCAGGTCTGGGCATGGAACCTGGGCAGCAGGAAACTCGGCTGTCTGGTAAACATTGCCTCACTACCCACTTTAGTGAGGCTCAGGGGTTAGTGTGGAGGTTGTTGAGGCCCTACGGCAGTTGACACCAGCATGGGCCCAGCTTGGTGTGGTTTTCCAATACAAAGACCACTGGTTTCACATCCAGGCTTTGGTAGCCATCTTTTTGCCTGTATGGCAATGCTAAACAGAAGATCAGAGTTATCCTCCCTGTGGTCCTCCTTTCAATTTCTAGGCACTATTTGGATCACTAAGGTAAAACCTCTGCCTCAGAAAAAACACACAGCACCTAGACTGGTCACATTATCTGGGTTATGACAACCCTGGAGTGTCCAGCAAACTCCCCAGGGCTGTCACACCACTCCCTGGGATTTTAACACTCCTACAGCTTCTGCTCCCAGGATAAAACAGAAAATCCAGACCTAATCTCCTTGGCAACAATTTGAAAAACATCCAGCAATACAAAATTCAACTAGATGACCACTTCCTGAAGCAGTACTAGAGTGCCATCTAATGTTCTTCCTAATAATTTTTAAAAGATTCTTCTAGATACAAAATTACATAGTGATTATATTTAAACATTTTCTTTTTTTTTTCTCTTTTTGTTATTTCTTCCAGAGCACCAAAGAGGATTATATTAACCTCAGATTTTTTTTTCCTTTGTTCTTACTTTTTTAAATTTTTACCTTATTATTCGTTATTTCTTTTCTTTGGGGGTGAAAGCTAGAGTAGGCTGGCACCCCCCTCAAATATCACACAGGTCATGGCCTTGAGTTTCAGGCTCCTCCCGCGCTGCAATTCATGCCTAAGGAGGTGAGGGGGGGTTGGAATGTCCAGTGGAGTAGATGAGAAAATAGTCTGGGAATGTTTAGATAGAGATCAGCAGCTTAAAGACTGGATATAAATAAAGCTATAACTGCAAATTGATCCCCTAGATACCCTGCAGCTACAGCCACCTTGACCTATAAACTATAACTTTCCCTCCTTAAATCCTATCCAATTTATTCAGTGATCTGTAGTTGAGTACTCCCCGTCCTTCAACGTGATAGCTTTCTTCCTTGAACAAAGAACTGCCTGTTTAACTGAAACAAGGAACTGTTATCTTTTCGCTTTTTGCCTTGTATATACATGCCCCCAAACCTTTAATAAAAAGCCTTGAATTCTGGGCTTGAGTTGCTGCCTGTAGCCTTGCAAGGGGCTGATAGGGGTCATCTCTCATGAGGCAGAACACTTTATGTATATACCTGTAATCACACTACTTACTTAGACTCAAACAGGAGGATATAGAACTCTTGAACAAACCACTACCAACACCTAAATTGTAACAATAAAAAAGCTCCCAACAAAGAGAAGTCCTAGACCAGATGGTTTCACACCAGAATTTTACCCAATCTCTGAAGAAGAGGTCATACCTGTATTGTAGAACCCATTATAGAACACTGAGAAGGAAGGAACCCACCCCAATTCCATCTACAAAGCAGCAAATGTCACCCTGATACCAAAACCAGGAAAGGATACAAGAAAAAAAAGAAGCTATAGCCCCCAATCATTAATGAATACTGATGTAAAAATACTCAACGAAATCCTGGCAAACACAATTCAGTCACATTATGAACAAGATAATTCATCATAAGCAGGTGGGCTTCATCACAGGGATGCAAGGTTGTTTCAACACATGTAAATCCATAAACATAATTTACCATACAACACAGTAAAAACAAAGACCTCTCAATAGACACAGAAAAGCATTTGACAAAATTCAGCATCCTTTTTTGAGAAAAACACTCAAGAAAATAAGCATGGATGACACATTTCTTAAACTAATAGAAGCCATCTACAACAAACCCACAGCCAATATCATATTGAACAGGGAAAAACTGAAAGTATTTCTACTTACTACCAGACCCAGACAAGGATGTCTGCTATCTCATTACTTGGTATCTACCCAAAAGAGATAAAATCATCACAGGTTTATATCAGCCCAATTCACAATTACAAAGTTGTGGAAACGACTCAAGTGCCCTTCAACCCATGAATGAATTAATAAACTGTAGTATGTTTATACTGTGGAATACTACTAGCCATAAAAAGATAAAGATATTGTAACTTTTGTAACAACCTGGAAGGACTGAAGAGTATTCTCCTATGGAAAGTATCACAAAAAATAGAAAAACAAGTATCTCATGTACTCAATACAAAATTGAAGCTAACTCAATTGAAGCTAGCTAATTGAACAACTACAGGCCCACACGAAAGAAAAACTCAATTAAATTTAAGATGAAGGAGGTGGTGAGGTGGTTCAGTAAGTTTCTACCCAATGGATACAAAGCACAGGTATATGGCACACTTCCAGGGTGGAGGACTCAACTACAGCTGGGACTTTATCTTAAAACACAAGCAAATAATGTAACCTAATTGTATGTACCTTCATATTAATCTGAAATTTAAAAAAAAAGTTTAAATTTTTTTTTAAAAATTGACATAGCCAATACAGTGAGTAGACAACCACAGAATAGGAGAAAATATGTGTATGGTATACATCTGATAAAAGGCTGATAACCAAAATCTACAAAAAACTCAAGCAAATCACCTAGTTTTAAAAACCAAATAATCTCATTAAAAGTGGGCAAGAGACATGAACAGAAACTTTTCAAAGGAAGACTGTCTAATGGCCAAAAAACACATGAGAAAATACTCAACATCTCTAATCATTAGGGAAATGCAAAACAAAACCACAATGAGGGATCACCTAACTCCAGTGAGAATGGCTCTTATCAAAAAGATCCAAAACAACAAGTGCTGGTGTGGATGTGGAGAGAAAGGAACACTCTTCCACTGCTGCTGGGACTGTAAACTAATACAACCTTTTTGGAAACCAGTATGGAGATATCTAAAAGAACTAAAAGTAGATCTACCATTAGATCTGCAATTCCACTACTAGGTATCTACTCAAAGGAAAAAGGACAATTCATCATAAAGACACTTGTACTCGAATGTTTACAGTAGTAGAATTCACAATTGCTAGGATGTAGAAACAACTTAAATGCCCATCATTACATGAGTGAATTTATAAAATGTGGTAGTTGTATATCATGGAGTACTACACAGCCACTAAAAAAAAATGGTGATCTAGTGTCTTTTGTAACAACCTGCATGGACCTATAGACCATTCTTCTAAGTGAAGCACTGCAAGGATGGACAAACAAATACCACATGTACTCAGTACTAAATTGTAACTAGCTGATCAACAGTTATGTGCACATAGGGAAGTAAAACTCAACAGGAATAAAAAAAGTGAGGACGGGGGAGGGTTTGTGTTAATTCACATTTAACAGATATAATGCGCTCACTCTGGGTGAAGGGCACACTTATAACTTTGACCTGAAATGTACAAAACAAACTATGTAACCAAAACACGTGTATCCCTCTAATACTCTGAAATTAAGGAAAAAAGACACGCACATTCATGTTTACTGGAGCACAATTTGCAACTGCAAAGATTGCAATCAACCCAAGTGCCCATCAATTCATTAGTGGATTAACAAAATGTGGTATATGTACACCGTGAAGAACTACTCAGCCATAAAAAATAATAATAATAATAATGTCTTTTTGCAGCAATTTGGATGGAATTGGAGACCATTATCCTAAGCGAAGTATCTCAAGAATGGAAAAATAAATACCACATATACTCTTCAATAAACTAGAAGTAACTAATGGGCACACATGTGTACAGAAGGAAGTAAAGTGAATGGAAATCAAGCAGGATTGCGGGGAACAGATGTAGAGCAAAAAGTTACATAAGGGTTACAATGAACACTATTCAGGTAACAGGCACAGTAACAGCCCTGCTGACTCAAGCATTACAAAAGGTATCCAGGTAACAAAAACATTTGTACCACCTTAACATTTTGAAATTAATAAAGAGAAAGTATATCTTAAAAAGGAAAAAATTGGCCAACCTAAAATCATTAAAAAGCTAAACTATAACCTATGACATTTAGCTATGTGCATAACAAACTGACTATAAGACAAAAAATGTGATCCAGGGAAATTTAAGAAATTTGCTGTTAATGCAAAGTAGAAAATATTATTTGTATTTGTTGCTACCATAAATTGTTCAAATTCATCATACTAAGTTTTTATCATCTCCTTGCTTTGTATTATAAAAAAGGAAAATAGAGTCATAAAAGCTTAATGATGATAAAAACCTCAAAGAACTCCTGAAAGCCCATAATTTTACAGATGAAAAAATTAAGTTCAGAGAAGTTAAGTACTGTCCCTAAGTGTTTTCACTTTGAGAATGGCAAAGCAAGAACTAAAGTTCAAATTGCTTGAATCTCTGTCCAGGGTTCTTTTCCTATTACCATGCTAATGAAAGAAATATTAACAATCATGAAGAATAAATGATATTATTACCATTTCATTTTTTCACCGATAACAAAACTCAAATGCAATCACTGATTCAATCACAATTATATAATTTATGTGTGCAACATAATTTTACCTATTAGTGATGTCAGGATAGCTCCAGTACAAGAAGCAAGCATTTGTTGAAGAGGTGTCACTTTGATAATCTGTGGTCCCTTTTCAGGATCCATATTTTTAAGTAACTGAAAAAAAATCTGTTAAAGAAAAGCAAAATATAAAATTAGAACATGCCCTCTGATATTCCAAAAATGGTAATGTACTTCACCTAAGCTGTGTGATCAGCATCGTGTCTGCTCACATGGCTAAGAGAGTTGGAAGCAGACTCTGACCATGTAATAGATTGAAAGCAGTTGACCAAAAAGTCCAGAATCTCTGAATTTAGCCTCATAAACTTTCTTCAATCTAGTAGAGAGTATAATTGAATATAGCACTATCTTTAATATATATTATATACCAGAAGTTGCTGAATAGGTTTAAATGCTTGCACAGTATTTAATTACATTTATTTAATTGGTCTCATATACGTAGATAATAGGTTCTTACCAATTTCTCAATTGTGAATCATTCTAATATCCTTATACATAAATCTTTTTATACGAGAGAAAGTATGACTACTGGGCTAAACTGCAGTAGAATAGTTGACCATCTCCTTCAGTTGACCTAACCTTCATAGACCAAACATGCACCACATATACGTTTCAGTCCAGCAGGTCTAGTTCCTTATGTTGACCATCTCTGTATGTTGACAGTTTGTTACAGTCCCTTGAATGGTCAATTTACAAAGGTTCTACTATATTTTTAAAAGACATTATTGAGACCATAAATGATAGTTTTATTATTTCTTTAGATGTTAATAGTAAATGATAGTTTTATTATTTCTTTAGACTTTTGTTATCTACCTACCTGGTTTAAGTCTTGTCCTCAATTCTGTGGTCTAATATTTTATTGTTTGTAACATTAGTAGCCAAAACCCTATATTTAAAAAAAAGAGAGTAACTGTTTTATCTTTCCACAGGAAAGGGATAAAAGTCTAAAGGAAAGCAGTATATGAAAACATTAAAACACATACTAACAAGTACTTATTAAATACTTTCTACTAAGTGATTTGAGGACTTACAAGCACTCCACAAATGCAAGCATTAGAGTTATGAAAGCATTTTTCACAAAAACTTCATGTTATTCTAATTAACATACTACTTTATAAATAAGCAAGCAAACAACTCCAGAACCTGAATTGTGATCAACTTTACCTTCATTTATAGTGAAACAACTAGATTTTACAACACAAAATTAAAGATCCAACATTATCTATGAAGTTTTTTTTGGGGGGGAGAGGGGAAGTAGGAAAATTTAAGCTGAATCTAGACAAGCTTTAGATGTAACATCCGATTTAAAGAAAATTTAGAGACTAGATTAACAGGATAATGGATGCCACAAAGTAGCAGAAGTTATAATATTCTCACCTACAGAGCTGATATCTTAGTTTTTTCAAATTCAACCAAGGTGAGGAAAAAAGATTGTAGAACTGTTCTAGACTGAAGGGATCTTAAGACTCAACAACCAAAGGCTCCTATCAAGCAAACAAACAAACAAACAAAAAAATTTGCCATAATGCCTGGCTATAAGTAAACAAATTTTAAAAAGCCAATTTGAGGATAACTACAGAAATCTTAACATGGATAATGTTATCTTAAACATAACAAAATATTAGACAGTATCTGTTGAGATAATGCTACTGTAGTTATGTAAAAAGTATCTTTTTTTTTTTTTTTTTTTTTTTTTTTTTAAACAGAGTCACAATTTTTAACCCTTAGTATAGTGCCCTGGCATAATAGCTCAAAGCAATCTCAAACTCCTGGGCTTAAGTGATTCTCCTGTGTCAGCCTCCCAAGTAGCTGGGACTACAGGCACCCATGACAACGCCTGGCTATTTTTATTTTATTTTATTTTTTTTAGAGATGAAGTCTCACTCTGGCTCAGGCTGGTCTCGAACATGTGAGCTCAGGCAATCCACTTGTCTCAGCCTCCCAAGTGCTGGGATTACAAGCATCTTTTTAAAAAGAGATTCATTCTGAGGAAATAAGAGCTGACATGTATGGTAGCTATAGTCTATAATACCTAAAAAAGTACAAAAATGTTAATTTGGTAAATGTAAATGTTATATGTACCGTAAGTATTTTTCCTGTATATGTGAAAATTTGTATAATAAAAACTTTTTGAATTCTTCAAATGTAGAATATTCAAGCCTGAAAACATACTTCTAAATCATTTATATAAACTTAGCATATACATATCCTAGAATAAGACGTAGCCATCAGAACAGTAAAAATGGTCAAAGTATTCTATTCTTTTTCTTTTTTAAACAGGGCTTTGCTTTGTTGTTCTAGGTTGGAATGCAGTGGTATGATCACAGCTCATTGCAGCCTCAAACTCCTGGGCTCAAGCTTCCTCCACCTCAGGACTACAGGCACACAACCACCACATATGGCTAATACTTTTTTCTTTTTTTAGAGACAGTATCCTGAGGCTGATCTTGAACTCCTTCCCTTAAGCAATCCTCCCACTTCAGCCTCCCAAAGTGCTGGGATTATTGGCATGAGCCACCACACCACTGTTAACACCTATCTTAGGAAGCCTGGTAACTTAAATATGTGCATCTGCAATTAAAGCCAGAAAACATGGAGTATTTCCAGCAATTATTTAAAATGTATGGGAAACCAGCAGAAATTTAAATGTAACTTCTTAAAATTGTAAACTATTGAAATTTGTTGTTATTTTAGAATGGTATATACAACCATTCTAAATGGTTATCCAACCTGTGACCAACAAGCCAAATCAAATATGCTGATTTTGTGAGGACGTTTTTTGCTTATCTGTGGTATCAGGTATTACAAAAAAGTACACATGTACCCTTTTTTATAGCAGTCTTACTATGTTGCCCTTGGTAAAGTACCATAGTTTTATAGCTCACAGCAACCTCAAACTCCTGGTCTCAAGCAATTCTCTGGTCTCAGGTCTCCCAAGTTGCTGGGACTACAGGTGCCTGCCACAAAGATGGGGTCTCGCTCTTGCTCAGGCTGGTCTCCAACTCCTTAGTTCAAGCAATCCGCCCATCTCGGCCTCCCAAAATGCCAGGATTACAGGTATGAGCCACTGTGCCCAGCTGCTAATCAGCTTTTGTTAGTGTTTATGTATTTAATGTGTGGCTCAAGACAACTCTCATTCTTCAAATGTGCAACAAAGAAAAAAAAAAAGACACCCTTGGATATACTAAGTATTTTAAGGAAAATAAGTTATATCAATGGTCTCCTAAAATCATAACATAATTATAATGACACCTGAAAAATGAGTCTCCCTTTCAATTTATCTGAAAAATAACATGGAAAAATGCAAAATCAAACAAGAGATTTAGTAGCAGATAAAGAAAAATTGGGGCCTGGCACAGTGGCTCAGCCTGTAATCTAGCACTCCGGGAAGCCGAGGTGGGTAGACTGCCTGAGCTCAGGAGTTCCAGCCCAGCCTGAGTAAGAGCAAGACTCCGTCTCTAAAAATAGCTGGGTGTTGGGGTGGATACCTGTTGTCCCAGCCACTTGGGAGGCTGAGGCAAGAGGATTGCCTGAGCCCAGGAGTTTGAGGTGGCTGTAAGCTAAGATACCATGGTAGTCTAACAAGATCAACAAAGACTCTGTCTCAAAAAAAAAAAAAAAAAAAAGAATTGGGAAATGGATAATCTTAGTGGATTGTCTGCAACTCATAATGTATTCTCTACTACTTTTAACTCCCTGCAGTCTTACCAAACTACTCATATTTCTTTATTCTGTGTACCAAACACTATTCCTTTCCCAGGGAGGTCACAATCTAGTAGGAGAGACTACTTTAATAAAATACAACAGTACCATCCAAGGGACTGTAACAAACTGGTCAGTATACAGAGGTGGTCAAGATAAGGAACCAGATTCAGCCTACGGTACTGGTACATGAATATGTTACATGTCCAGTCTATGAAAATTAGGTCAATTTAAGCAGGTGGCCAACATAGGGAGGTGGTAAGCGATAGAGGATTTACTGTATTTTTATTGATACATAATAGATGTACAAATTTGGGAGGAACATGTGATAATTTGATAAATAACGTGTAAAAATCTAGGGTAATTAGAATATCCATTATTCTAAATATTTATCTTATTTCATGCTGGTAACATTCACATTATTCTCTTCTAGCTATTAATATTTTGAAATGTACAACAGATTATTGTTAACTATAGTTACCTACTTGATCAACTAAACACTAGGTCTAGGTCTTATGTCTTCTAACTATATATTTGTACCCATTAATCAATGTTTCTTCATACTTCTTCCCTGCTCTCTGGTAACCATGAATCTATTCTATATTTTCACAAGATCCACTTTTTTTAACTACTACAAACAATAAGAACATGCAATAACTGTCTGTGTCTGGCTTACTTTACTTAACATATGTCTTCCAGGTTCATCCATGTTGTCACAAATTACAGGATTTCATTCTTTTTTAATGGATGAATAGTATTCCATTGTGCATTTATACCACATTTTCTGTATCCATTTATCTGTAAATAGAAACTTAGATTGAGTTCATATTTTGGCTATAGTGAATAATGCTGCAATAAACATGGAATGCAAATATCTCTTTGATATAGTGATTTTCTTTCATCTGGATACCTACCCTTTAGTGCAGTGATTTTCAATCGGTATGTGGGAGCACAGTGGTGTGCTGTCATCTTAGGTGTGCCAGGAAAATTTTTAAAGATCATTAATTGAATTATTTTCAAAACAGATTCAAAGCACAGTAAGTATATTCTTTTTTTACTTTTTTTTTTTTTTTGCAGTTTTTGGCCAGGGCTGGGTTTGAACCCGCCACCTCTGGCATATGGGGCCAGTACCCTACCCCTTTGAGCCACAGGTGCCGCCCTTTTTTTTTACTCTTTTTTGAAATCCATGTAAGTTTAACTATAGGCTCCAGTGTACTGTGAGATAAAAAAGGTTGAAAAAACACTGCTTTAGTGGAATGATGAGATCATATGGTAGTTTTATTTTTAGTTTTTGAGATATCTCCATACTGTTTTCCATATTGGTTGTACTAATTTGCATTCCCACCAATATTGTCCAAGTATTTCCCTTTCTCCACATCTTTGCCTGCATCTGTTATTCCCTTTTTGAAAAGCCATTTTAACTGTTGTGAGATCCTGTTTCATTATAGCTGAGATTAGCATTTCTCTAATTATTAATGCTGGGAATTTTTTCATATACTGTTGGCCATATATACATCTTCTTTTGAAAATCTCTATTTAGGGGCAGTGCCTGTAGCTCAGTAGGTAGGGCCCCGGCCCACATACCAAGGGTAGCAGATTCAAACCAAGCCCAGGCCAAACTGCAACCAAAAAATAGCCAGGCATTGTGGCGGGCACCTGTAGTCCCAGCTACTTGGGAGCCTGAGACAAGAGAATTGCCTGGGCCCAGAAATTGGAGGTTGCTGTGAGTTGTGTGATACCGTAATACTTTACCAAGGGCGATAAAGTGAGACTCTGTCTCTACAAAAAAAGAAGAAAGAAAAATCTCTAGATATTTTGCCCACTTTTTAATAAGGTTATTTTTGGATTGAAGGTTAATAAGGTTATTTTTTGAGTTCATTATACACATATATTCTGGCTATTAACCCCTTTTCTGATGGATACTTTGCATATATTCTCACATTCTGTGGGTCATCTATTCACTTTTACAGACACTTTTTTCAGCTTGATGTAACCCCAATTTATCTATTTTTGCTTTTATTGCCTTTGCTTTGGAGTTTTTTGTTTGTTTGTTTTTAAGACAGAATCTCATTTTTTTTTTTGCCCCCGGTAGAGTGCTGTAGCGTCATAGCTCACAGAAACTTCTAATGCTTGGGCTCAAGGGATTCTCTTGCCTCAGCCTCCCAAGTACTGGGACTGTAAACACCTACCACAATGCCTGGCTGTTTTTAGAGGTGAAGGCTTGCTCTAGCTCAGGCTAGTCTCAACCTGTGAGCTCAGGCAATCTATCCACCTCAGCTTCTCAAGTGCTAGGATTACAGGTCTGAGCCACTGCACCCAACCAGCTTTGGAGGTCTCATAAAGAAAGCCTATGCCTGGGCCAATATCCTGAAGCATTTTCTCATGTTTTCTTCTTCACAATTTCAGGCCTTACATTTGATTTTTGTATATGGTGGGGGGAAAAAAGAAGAGTTTAGTTTCCTTATTCTGCACGTGATTATTCAGTTTTCCTAGCACCATTTATTGTCACTTTCCTATTGCATGATCTTGCATCTTCCTCAAAATGAATCCTATCTTTTTTTTTTTTTTTAATTAAGCAGCCCCAGGCAAGGTTCAAACCTGTTACTTCTGGTGCACAGGGTCGACACTCTAACCACTAAGCTACAGGTGCCTAGCCTTTGTTGTTTCTTTATAATAAAAGCACTCAAATTATTCTCTACTAGCTGTTTTGAATTATATAATCTTGTTGGGGTAGGGAACCAGTAGCCTTAAGGCCACATACAGCCTTCTAGGTCCTTAAGGAAAGCCTTTTGGCTGAATCCGTATTTTACAAAACAAATCCTGTTATAAGAAGGAATGCAGGAGCCAAAGATGAAACTTTTCTTGCCTCCTTAGTGCTTAAAAAAGAACAATCCTGAAATTAGAAGGTCATACTTTTCCTTTTAGCTTTATTAATGCTTGCTTTATATACTTGGGTGCTCTAGTGGTAGGTGTATGACTATATAGTTTTTATATTGATTTTGTCTCTTTGTGTAATCTGTGACCGTAGTCACTTATTTGATATTAGTCTATTTGGGGGAAGGGGAGTCTAATTGCATGGAGTATTTTCCTCCATGCCTTCACTTTCCGTCTATTTGTGAATTTTTACAGGTGAAGTGAGTATTAAATTACTCAATGTAAAAATTTTAAGTGCACAAATACTACTCTGGTAGTAGCTATTTCCATGGGAAATTTTAGAAGATAAATACATAATTTTTGCTTCTGGGGATAAATACACAGACAAAATTTACTATGACAGACTTTATTCTGGGTCACAGAACAAGTCTCAAAGAATTCAAAAGAATCACACAAAGTATATTCTCTAAGAAAAGATGAAATTAAACTAAAAAAACAATGACAGAAATACCACTGGAAATGGGTCAAAGAAGAAATAAAAAGGTGTTCTAATAATGAAGTTTTCCCTTTGACATTAAGAACATGGGTGAGGTCCAGATACAATAGGTAGTGCCTATTGTGATCATAATTCCAGGACTGCTTGAAGTCAGGAGTTTGGGGAAAGCCTGGACAATATGGCAAGACATCATTTCTACAAAAAAAATATAGCCAGGCCTCCAAGCAAGATGGCGGCCGAGTAACAGCCTCTGTACAACGGGGCACAGTGGGATTGGGGAGTGAAGACTCCAAGCATCTAAGGCTGGTGGGTTCTGCCCAGAAACTTCCCTTTGGTGACACAGAGAGTCAGCAAGAGACTTCTGGATGCCACGAGGAGGACAAATGCAGTGGAAAACTGGCAAGCGGTAGGTGCAGCTTGTTTGGTCGGAGGTTGCTCACAGGTGTAACCATAGCAACAGTGAGACTACAAGCAGGAAAAGCCTTACCTATGGGCTGCTTTGGGTTTTTTGGACTTGGGCACTTGATAGAACTGCCTTAGATCTTGGGCGGGTGTGCGTGGACCACTTTGGGCATTGCCTGGGGCCCCGGACTCAGCCGCTAAGACAGAAAGGAGTTAATATCATTCAGCTGTGGGCTGCCTGCACAGCCACTGGGAGGGAGCTGCCCCTGCTGTTGCAGCATGGGGACCAGATGGGAGACCTTGGGAAAGTAATCTAGTGACTAAGCTGTCCAAAGGCAGAGACTGAGACACTGGGGAAGAGGGAAGATCTAAGTGTTTGGCAGATTATAGCCTTGGCCCTCAGGGGCATAGAGTGAGACCGGTTTTGGCGCACTGAATAAGTGGGTAGCCATGCCAGGAGAGATCCCAGCTATAAGTGCTTTCCTTGGAAAGCTTCTGCTTAGCCAAGGTTCACAGTTTGGAGTATCTTTAAACGGTCTGAGGAGACATTTGGGCTCCCAAACGTGCAGGGTCTGAGAATTCAGCAGAGGCCTCCAATCTTGCCCCCAAAAGGTGTGGCACACACCAAGGCCCCACGCCTCCCTCCTTCTTTCTCTCTCTGCTCTCCCCTTCCCCCACCCCCACCGTGACCTTAATTGTCATTACATCTTGTACAGCTGCATCAACATTGTGATTAACATCTCATACCTCAGAAGATCACCTATTGCCCAGACAATATTCAGCAAGATATATATACTGTTTGGTTTTTCGGTTTGGGTGGGTTGTTTTTTTGTTTTTGTTTTTTTTTTATTATAGATAAAAATATGCAGCATAGATTCCCAGCACTCTGGGAGCCTGAGGTAGGTGGATTGCCTGAGCTCAGGAGTTTAAGACCAGCCTGAGCCAGACTAAGACCCATCTCTAAAAATAGCCGATTGTTGTGGCAGGCACCTGTAGTCCCAACTACTTGGGAGGCTGAGGCAAATTTGTCATGTAAATGTAGAACTAGTAAGATTTTAGCAAAGTTGTTAGATATAAAAAAATTAGTATGCCAAATTAAACTGCATTTTGTACAGTAGTAACATACTGAAAATAAAATTTAAAATAAATAGCATTTACAGTATCGTGGAAGAATTTCATGTACACTGGCATGAATTTCATGTACATTTCATACAATGAAAGATTCTCAAGACACACATAGTGGAAAACATAACATTTTGCTGATTTAAACACCTTAATAAATGAAGAAATATGATATTTCATTGATGTAAATGAATGCTATATAAAGACATCGCTTTATCCAAATTGGTCTGTGAATTCAAAGGAATCATAACCATGACTGCTGAACTGTAGGCTACTGTAAGTGTTCAGAGCATGTTTGAGGTAAGCTAGACTACTAAGTTATAACACTAAGAAGATTAGTCATACTAAATGCATTTTAACTCCTATTTACAATTTATGATGGGTTTATTGGAAATTTACTCCAAATGTAAACTAAGAATTATTTGTATATAAAATGCAGAAAACAGCAAAATGGCAGATGTAAATTCTACTTCATTAAATATAAACACCACAATTAAAAGGCAGAGATTGGCAAAAGCAATTAAAAAAACCACACACGATCAAACTATACCCTCTCTACTAGAGACATTTTAGATTCAAAGATATAAATGGGATGAAAATAAAAGAATGAAATAACAGTAATAATAACTACATAGGTAAATGTAAAATTAAATGTAATATTAAGGTTAGAAACTGTACTTTTCCTTTTTGGTTAGTAACTACTCTTTTTTTTTTTTTTATTGTTGGGGATTCATTGAGGGTATAATAAGCCAGGTTACACTGATTGCATTTGTTAGGTAAAGTCCCTCTTGGAATCGTGTCTTGCCCCCAAAAGGTGTGGCACACACCAAGGCCCCACGCCTCCCTCCTTCTTTCTCTCTCTGCTCTCCCCTTCCCCCACCCCCACCATGACCTTAATTGTCATTAATTGTCCTCATATCAAAATTGAGTACATAGGATTCATGCTTCTCCATTCTTGTAATGCTTTACTAAGAATAATGTCTTCCACTTCCATCCAGGTTAATACAAAGGATGTAAAGTCTTCATTTTTTTTTTTAATGGCTGAATAGTATTCCATGGTGTACATATACCACAGCTTATTAACCCATTCCTGGGTGGGGGAGCATTTAGGCTGTTTCCACATATTGGCAATTATACATTGAGCTGCAATAAACAGTCTAGTGCAAGTGTCCTTGTGATTAAAGGATTTTTTCTTTCTGGGTAGATGCCCAGTAATGGGATTGCAGGATCAAATGGGAGGTCTAGCCTGAGTTCTTGAAGGTTTCTCCATACTTCCTTCCAAAAGTTTGTATTAGTTTGCAGTCCCACCAGCAGTGTAAAAGTGTTCCCTTCTCTCCACATCCACGCCAGCATCTGCAGTTTCGAGATTTTGTGATGTGGGCCGTTCTCGCTGGGGTTAGATGGTATCTCAGGGTGGTTTTGATTTGCATTTCTCTAATAAATAGGGATGATGAACATTTTTTCATGTTTGTTAGCCATTCATCTGTCTTCTTTAGAGAAGGTTCTATTCGTATCTCTTGCCCATTGATATATGGAATTGTTGGCTTTTTTCATGTGGATTAATTTGAGTTCTCTATAGAGCTCAAATACATTTCAAAAACAGTCTGGTGTGAAGGGACCTCCCTGCATAAACCAGTAGGCCGAAGGAAGACATGGGTTTGCTTCTTGCCACCAGGAAAGAGCCCAGAGGCTGGACGTCTGGTCTCAGGGCCTCCACTGGCTGACCCTGGGACCCCAGGCAGATCCTCAGCCTTCCTGGCCACTGCTGTCCTCTTCACCTCGTGTCCAGCAATCTGTCAGGGCTGTGCACCTCGCCTGCCTGCCCATGTTTTGAGTGTTTCTTAGCCGCTAGGCATTCTGTAACATGCTTCATATAACTCCTGATTTAATCCTCACAACAAAACTTTAAGGCACATGCTATCATGAAAATAATGCAGATTTGACTCCTCCTGAGGAAACTATGGCCTGACCACGTCTGGTAGTTTGCCCAAAATCACACAGCTTCCTAAGGCAGAGCCAGGTCTCTCTGACACCAAAGGCAAAGCTCTTAACCGTGTGCTGCAGTCTCCTAAATGTGTGCTTAGACACGTTGGTTCTCCATGAAATTCTTTCATTTTATCTTTGCATTTTGTTACTAATCTGGAAAAGAAAATTAAGGATTTATTGTGGGCGATCTAGTTGATGTCCCTCATGATCAAGAGCTGCCCCTGATGATGACAGCACCTCCATCTGTGTTCACCCTCTGGCTCTGAGAATGCCCCTAAAGCAATTACCTTAACTTTTAAGGTTGAGCACCTCAGGACAGGTCTGCACACCCCAAAGGAGCTGCTGCCATATTCTCAGGAGCCTCAGCATTCCCACATTTGAAAAATACTGCTTTAATAACAAGAAAGAAAAAAATGAAAAAGACAGTCCCTACCCCCAGAATTAGAAAGTTAAGACAATGTTTTCCAAGCTTTTTGTCTCACAGCACTCTTGAACCTATAGTTAAATTTCCATGGCACACTTAAATTATGTTGATGAATTAAAAAAGTAAAAAATATATATACACTTACTGTGCTTTGAACTCCATTCGAAAATAATTTAATTAATGATCTTTAAAACTTTTGGGGGCACACCTAAGATCCTCTCGTGGCACACCAGTGTACCATAGCTCACCTGTTGAAAATCCCTGATTTAAGAGTCAAAGTTTTTAAAGAATTACTTGAATACTCTCTTCCTGTGAAACTCAACTTCAAGGCAGCTTCAAGGTAAGAGAATACTCAGACTTTATATCTGTCCTTGTCCTTTTAGGCCTTGATGTACTCATCCTTACCACCCAGAGGACCCCCAAAGGAATCAGCCACTTTGTGCAGATAAAAGAAATGAAAACTGGTTATTATGGCAACAGGGGTCAATTTACGTTTCTGGGAGCTCAGGTGGGGACCTCTGATTGGCCTAAGTGTCTTATTCTGAGCTCGCCCTCCAGGAAAGGAAAGGGCACAGGTTGGCCTCTCAGTGGGTCCAAGACACCACTGCCATGGGCGATGAGCCTTCCAGGCTCTGTGCCTTCCTGGGGGGCCTGGTCAGTGAAATGCAGGTAGAGGGCCTGATTTCTCTCACTGATATCCAGGGGCAGGAGTTGAGAACCAACTCAAAAAGTGGCTCAAGCTGAAGACGGCTAGACCTTGGTTCAGGCAGAAGGAAGGATCTCTGGGAAAGGTTTATCTTTCTGTTCTTGCCTCACTCTTTACACAAGTGGTTCAAAGGTTGTAAACACCTTGTGCTAGATTCTGAGATATAAAATGGTCGAAATGGAGGACCTGCTTGCTGAAAGTGCACAGTTCTCTAGGCCACCCACACCCGCCCCCAAATAATCCTGCGTCGACAAGGCAGCTGTGACTGTGGAGGGACTCTACAAGTGGGCCCGAGAAAGTGGTCCTGTCCCCTAAGTGACTAGAAATGCGTCATCTGACAGCTACAGATCAGGTAGATGGATAGATACTTCCCTGGGCCCTGGGCAGGCCTCTGACTCATAAAAGCAAATAGAATCATAGGTCACTGGGCTAGACAGGTCCCAGAGGCAGGTGAGGCCAATGTCCCTTGACAGATCAGCAACTGAGGACATTTTCACTGTCTGTTCTCCGTCAAAGCAGACTGACATCCTGAGTCCTCTGTCTACCTAAACAAACTTGACTCTTTTCCACCTAGCAATTTAATTTATGAGGGTTTTTTTATGGTAATGAGTTGGAACTGAACGCAGTGCAAATCACTGTGACCAGAGCTGAAAAATGCTAATCTCTTTCCAACATCTCCGGCTCCATTCTCCTGAAACTCCCCGCTCCCACAGGGTAATTATTGCTGCAGAGGAAATTGCACTGATTTCCATCAACTTTCATGGACTGGAACCAGCACTTGTCAGTCTGGTAGGAGCAGGCCTGGGTTAACCTGTTGGCCCAATATTTCCATGTGAGAGGGACCCTGCTGTGCTGGCTGGTTCCCGCCCCCACTCAGGTTTTCCCTGCCTGGGGGCACCTGCAGTGATCTGATCAGGTTACCTGTTCACCTGTACTTCCCGTATCTGGTACTCCCAGAGCCTCCCACCTGCTCCTAACAGCAGCAGTGTGAGATCCCAAACTCAAGGCCCAGTATTTAATTTTTCCTGTTTGAAAAGTTCCATCCCTACCTGGTGAACTCATCAGTAACAATCAAAGCCACCTTTCTTCCCCTCCAAGAACCAGGCTTCTTCAAATGATTGGCTCCAAGTGGAATTTCAAAATCTGGCTGACTCATGCAAAAGCCAGTGTGGCCTCGAAGCCGGGAGGACACGGTCGTTGAAGGTAGGGAGAGTTACACAACAGAATCACCTGCAGTAAGGGAAGTAAGGTAGAGATTGCTCAACAGGACTGGCCCAGGAGCTCTGAAGAGGGCAGTCCTCAGTTCTCATATTGCCTGGGATTCAAAAGCGCCCTGGTTGTTTGTCGGCCTGTGTGTGTAACAAGGCACCTTCCTGTTCTGATAAAAGAGAAAGTCTGTAATCCGTACATTGATACGCAAATGTATGTTTACCCAGGTGAGGCTCTTTGTGAGAGAAGCCCCTGGGACAGGCTTCCCGGCTGCACGCACACAGCCTTTGTTCCAATGTTCTTCTGGCTACCCAAAGAGGGTTTAAAAGAGTAAGTTCTGCTTGCATTCCCTGGCTGGCCTGCAAAATCTTTCACTGTGGTGTGTTTGATCCACAAAAACCGAATCTTATAATGTTTGCACTAGCACATATGGACTGTCATTAGGTGCTTGTGATTGCACTGACAGCACCAAGAGTTTCACACCTAGATGGTGCCTGTTTGGGTGATCATCTGGTGATAATCAACATAAGTATAGTAAGTATTTTGTTTACTGATGACAGAGGCCAGGCAACTGTGTTAATAACTGTGCTTGGAGCCCAGGATCTGTTCATCTGGATACCTCCCTTGAAACTTGTAGTATGGAGTTCACAATAACCCCCCCTCTGTGGGGGTCCTTCCAAGCTTGCCTGCTGCTAGGGAGTTAGCCTCAGTGACATGACTACACCTGGCTTAGCCCACTGCCTGGCTTAATAGGTGTTTGGGAACATCTAGGGCAGGTGGGAGGGAGTGCAGCTATATAGAGATGGCCAGAAGGGCACAGTCTGTCCCTTAGAAAAAGTTGCAGCCACCAATGAAAGCACTCCTGGGTGAGGACACTCAGCAGGATGAGGTGGCCAGCCTTGGAGCCACCTGAATATGCAAAATGGAGTCAAGTATCTGCAGAGGAATTTGGCACAAAATATGTGGCATATCGTATGACCTGTTTATAGGGGTTGTCCCGGAAAATTTTTTTAAAAGGTTGAAGACTCAAGAGGTGTAAGCAATGACTAACCTAGTTAGCTAATCACTGGAATTACATCAAGTGGCTTCGGGGTAAAGTCCATTCACCTGGTGCTCAAGACCAGCAGCCGGCCCCAACAGATACTGCTGAGGCCAAAAGCAGCGCTGGGCCCGAGTCCTCTCCAGCCCCACTGTGGGCTGCACAGCCAGGTGCCATGCGACCTCAGGATCTGAAATGTCTGTCAGCTGGTGCCGTGCTGTGGCTAACAGCCATGGTGGCGCTTCCCAGTGTGTGAAGACCACAGCCCTGCACCTATAGCAGCAGAGAAAGAAGGCCTGCATGCTCCACAGCGCCCCACCCCACCCAGCAGTCGCTGTCCCGTGCATTAGGCCAAAGCAGAGCCTAGTCTGAGCGTTAAACTTTGCGGCTACATTGCATGTCCACAAAACAATGCTATCACCTTCCTCAGCCATCACCTCATAGAGAAACGCAGCTGTAAATGCCCCTTACCCAGGGCCAACTGAAACCAGATTCCGGATGGCTCTGTTTGCCTTTATAAATGGCACGTGCACACCCAGGGACACACGGCACAACCATGCACACACCACCCTCATACATCCAGCTGAGAGCCGGAACACATGCTGGAGGCCGTGAAGAGGCCCTGGAACCTCGAGGACTGATTGGGTCCTCGTTCCCTTCAGCACATGAAGCTCAGAGGGTCAGGGCTGGACAACGGCAGAGCCAAGGCTCCAGCTTAGGTCTCCTGACTGAGGAAAGGAAACGTGGAGCAGCCAGCGACCTGGAAAAGGGGAGAAGTGTTCTAGGACATGGGTCCCTGTGAAGTGGTCCTTTGGGCTTACCCGGAACACTGCAGAGGGCACTTTGACACATGGGGTCTACCACCCGCCATACTCTGGGCTCGCAACGGGGCTGTCACTACTCTCAGGGTGTGTTTACATCTGTCAGGCAACAGCAGCAGAAAGACAAAGGATGGCCACAGAGCAGTGGGGGGACGAGAGAAGGGGACCCGGGTCAGAGGCGGGCAACTGCCCCTGTCCTAGGGAGGAAGTTGGGAAATTAGGGTGACCTCCAGTGTGGATTTTGCAGGAAGAATGGGAGTTGCCAGGCAGATGAGGAATCGGGAATTAACCCTGATCAAGGCAGTGGGCACAACCAGCGTGCTGGGGAATACGAGCTCCTTGGTATCGCTGGATCGCAGTGGTGGGAAATGAAGAGGAGCCAGGCCGCAGAGTCAGCACTGCATGCCACGCTCCGCGCTCAGACATGCCCCGCCGCTAGTCCAGAGTCACGGAAGCATTTACGCAGACGAGTGCGCAGATGGTCACTCCGGTCACAGTACGCACAGAGTTCTAACGGAGACAGACCGAGGCGGGGGGAAGAGTGGATCAGCTGTTGCAATAGTCCAGGCAGCAGAGTGTGGGCCTGGGCCAGGGCAGCTGGGTGGCCCAGGGCACATGGACAGGACAATTAGGAGGTCACCTCAACCTAGTCAGCAATAGAACACGGAGGAGAGGAAGAGCCAAGGGTGACACCCATGTCTCCATCTTGAACAAGCGTGCAGGTGACCTCGCTGACACGGGGTTTACCGAAAGACAGGCAGACCCAGAGGAGGACGGTGAGTCTCGTCCTCGCCATCTGGAATTTGAGATATCTGTAGGACAGTCACGTGGAGGGGGCCCTTGAGTGTGAAAAGAGTGTAGAAACGCCAGTTGAATAGATAACCTTAGCCAGAGTGTATTCAGGGGTACAGGGTAGGCGGGTGAGTACGTGGAGACGGAGTGTGCCGGCTACTCCTAAGTTAGTGCACTACCTAGGAAGAGAAAGAAGAGCGAAAGTTCCGCAGGGTTCGAGGAGAGACTCACAGAGCGAGGTTGGCGCATGAAGAAGGGGTGGGCGATCCTCCCTTGATATGAGGCCAAGGGTGCACTCAGTCAGGCCTCCTGTGAAGAGGCAGGGACCGCTGATTCTCAACTTGGAGAGAACAAACAGAAAGATACACAAGCGTGGAGGTGACAGGGTAAATTGAAACAAATGGGCCAAAAAGTTGAGAACTGTCATGTTCTTCCTTATGAAAAATGGCCCTAACGAAAGTTACCTAGGTCATTAGATTATGTTTAAAACATGACCAAATAAAAGAATCTTTAGAAAGAAACTAATTCTTTCAAAAGTAGGAACCTCTATTGACAGGCAAAAAAAGAGAGAAAGAAAAGAAAAACTAATGCTAAGTATAATTTTGTCATACCTCGCTAAATAAATGGTACATACATCTATTGATTATACACCAAATGCCATAGGGAGAAAAGACCTCTGACATCTGGCAACAGTGATTTTACTGAGATTTCTCATAACCATGGAAACAATTATCACCAAACATCAAACATGACCAAACTCAAGAACCTGACATAAACTTCACCTTCCTGATAGAAAAGCAGGTCCCATGGTACAAGGCCAAGTAAAAAATACCTTTGGAGGCCAGGTGCAGAGGCTCATGCCTAAAATCCCAGCACTTTGGGAGGTCAAGGCAAGAGGATCACTTCGGGCAAAGAGAGCCTACCTCTGTTTAAAAAAAAAAAAAAAAAATTAGTCCCAGCTACTTGGAAGGCTGAGGCAAGAAAATTGCTTGAGCCCAAGAGTTTGAAGTTGCTGTGAGCCATGATGCCATGGCACTCTACCAAGTAAGACTCTGTCTCAAAAAAATGAAAATAAGGGCAGCACCCATAGCTCAGTGAGTAGGGCACCAGCCACATACACCAGGCCGTGCGGGTTCAAACCCAGCCTGGCCCAGCTAAAACAACAATGACAACTACAACAACAAAAATAGCTGGGCCTTGTGGCAGGCACCTATAGTCCCAGCTACTTGGGAGGCTGAGGCAAAAGAATCACTTAAGCCCAAGAGTTTGAGGTTGCTGTGAGCTGTGACACCACAACACTCAACCCAGGGCAACAGCTTGAGACTCTGTCTCAAAAAAAAAAAAAAAAAATACAAAAATATTAGCAGGGTATGATGGTGCATGCCTGTTAGTCCAAGATTCTTGAGAGGCTGAGGCAGGAGGATCACTTGACCCCAGGAGTTTGAGGCTGCTGTGAGCTATGGTGATGCCCCTGCACTCCAGCCTGAGTAACAGAGCAAGACCCTGTCTCAAAAAAAAAAAAAAATGAAAAAGGCCTTTGGAAACAGAAGTTTGAGGGCATTTTGAAGACTTCGATGTGCTGAGAAACTTCAAACTTGAAAGATCAAGAAGCAAGAAGAAATGAACATATCCAATGTGTTAAAGAATCAGGGGTCAAACTGCTCATTTGACCAAGTAGAGACTCACAAAAGCATTGGTATGTAGGCGGAATCCAACGCGGACAGACCCAGCTATGGGCTTTTACCCCCATGACTCACGGGAACAGGATCCTAAAGATGTCAGGTGGGTGAATGTGGCCAAGGTCTGCGTCACAGGTCCTGTCTGGCAACGCCCATCTGTGCAACACAGCACAGGCGCCACTCGAGAGGGAGACAGCAGACCTGGGTCCGCCACCTTGGGCGCACACTCCAGGACCAAGTGCAAGGTGAGGGGGGCACCTGCTGCACAGGGGTCTGTAAAGGATCAATGACGTGGTCCCAGGATCCCAACACCTGGGCCAGAGTGCGGCAGAGGAGCCCCTCCAGTGCTGGTGAAGAGGAGGCCAGGTCTCCCCACCACCCTGAGGCAAGGGGATGAACTTGTCACCTGGCACCCATGACAAGGTGGCCAATGAAAGCCAGGCCTAGACCTTCAGTGAGTCACACAAAATGTCAAGTTTAAATTTTAAATCTGCACCGAACAAGGTGGCTGCTTTTTGTGCCCAGCGAGTTCCTATGGTCACGTCAGGGTCTCTGGGCCGGGCTTGACTCAGGCTTCCAGAAGCTCACTGCTCCAATGACGCATCCTCCTAACAGGACAGCTGAGAGCTGGGGAGAGGAGGGGGAAGAAGATGCAAGGAACTGTGACCCTGCCTTCCTGGAAGGATGAGGCCATGGGTGCCATGCTGGGAGCTGAAAGGTGTGAGGCAGGTGGGAGCAAGTCACAGAAAAGCTTCCCGGCAGCTCTCGGGACCCGAGTGTGCACATGAGATCTGGCCTCTCCTGCTCCCAGCCTGTTCCCCTTCCAAAGGTTCTTTGTGCATTTTAAATTCAAAGGAAAGATTAGAACAAAAGAGAGGCTGTTCCATCCAGAAAGCGAGTCCTTGTTGGAACAAGCCATTTGCCGGAGCACCTCAGGAGGAAGGGCGAGAAGCCACGGGCCGACTCTCGGGCTGTGCCTGGGCAGTGGCAGGGCCCAGAGCAGCTCCCGGCTCTGAATCAGAGGAAGGGCATTCTTCCCACTATTGCCAGCAACTCCACCACCACGAAAACAATCCCTGCCTTTCTCTTTCCCACGTTCCTGGGTCAAGAAGCAGGTGTGGTCTGTAGTACCAGGTTGACATCAACGAAAAACACATTCCTGGGCTCTTCGAGTCCCATTGACACGTGCAGTTTCTGAGGCTGAATTACACCTGACCTCTAGGTCGGTCCCTGTTTACTCATCCGCACAGCCCACTCACCCGGCAGGTAATGGCCCAGCCCCTCCAGAGTACCTCCTGCTCGGCCCAGGAGGAGTCTGAGGGTGTCAGGGACGCCCTCCAGAGGTGCACAGGCAGGGGATGGTCAGCAGCACCCAGGAGGCCCTTCCATAGCATCCACGTATATAAAACCCGCCCCTCCTGACCTTGGCCTCCAGCGAAGCCGCTTCCTGGCCTTCCTGCATGCATGTAGTCATTCATTTATCAAAGGTCACGTGTTGGTCCCCCGACTTCCAGGCTGCACACCAGGTGTTGAGGATGGCCTGGTGACATGATTCCATCTCTCCTGGAACTTGCCTTTGGCGAGAGCAGACATCAGAAGAAGCAAACACACAGGCAAACCTCCTGGTGACAAGTGCCATGGAGAACATCCAGGTAGGTGAGGGGGGCTGATTTCCTCCTCTCTGAAGAATAGACGCCTGAGCTGAAGCCTGAGTAGTGAACACCATGCACACTGCCGGGCTGGCCTCCTGAGGATCCACGCTGCTAGTGTGGAGTAGACGGCCTGGTGAGACCAGGGGCCATCCTTGCTCTGCAGACGTGCGCACCGGCCTGGAGTGGGACGCCCCCCACCCCGCGGAGCTCCCTCCTCTGAGGCAGAGCCCCTTAAGGGGAGGCTGCTGAGGTGGAAAGCTTTGGACTCCCTCACAAAAAGGGAGTGAGCATGGCCTGCTAGACCACAGAGAGAAGCCACCTTTGTGAGATCACTCTGGTAGCTCATGGTTGCCTGATTTCCTCAGGTTACATGAGAGGTCAGGAGCCCACTGACACTCTAAGTCTGTGGCTCCAGGAGACTCCAGCTAGTGACAGTGGCCGCCAGCAGCTGCCAACACCTCCTATGAAAAGGCTCCCTTACTTGTCAGTGAGACCCCCACGTAGTATTCTCTGCAGAGGGGCTAATTCAGGCAGGACCAGGGTCCTCTGGCTCTGAGGCCCTGGGCCTGGCTGACTGGCACACCCTCATTTCCAGAAACTCCCTTTTCCCTGCCACATGCACTGAGCACCAGGCTGCACCACAGGCTTGCCTAGAGAGCTGCATGGTGCCTCCCCTCCTGAAATGTCACAGCTCCGCATGCTTCTTGAGGTGACGAATGACCTTGATTCATGTTGGTGAAGTAATGGCTTCCTCCTCAACCTTCCCATCCATGAGTCACATTGCGACACGGCCCTCTGTGGCACAGAACAAGTTCCCAGGAGCCAGCTCAGGTACTTGCAAATGCCTCCCAAGCTCAGCTTACCAAACTCACAGTCACACAATCAGTCCAGGTGCCCGGAACTGGCTTGGCCTGCTGCCACCCAAGGGCCAACCACTGGGACTTGAAAAAGTGTGAGAGCAGAGGCCAAGGACGGGGGCTCAGGCCCAGCTCTGCCCTCCGTGTGTGACCCTGGGCAAATGCCTTAACTTCTCTTCACTTCTGCATTGATACATTGCCAATAATGACCAGGGTCGTGGGAAGCAGCAAATGAGAACATGGCCGTGAATGTTCTTTGTAGCACTGAGGAAGCGCCATACAAGTGACATGGTCTGTCCCATGGAAAAATCGATCATGATGGGTGAACTTCTGAATCCTTACCCAAGAGTAATCTCTCTCCTGAAGGGGGTATGAGAACTGATATCGCTGGATCCATTTCTGGGGCACGGAAACACAACCTCCGGTTACAACACTTTAAGTACCACTGAGTATCCCTCATTCAAAACACTTGGGAACCGAAGTATTTCAGATTTCTGATTTTTTCTTATTTTAGAATATTTGCATTATATACCTACCAGTTGAGCATCCCCAATCTGAAAATTCAAAATCCAAAATGCTCCAGTGAGCATGGGTGCCATGTTGATACTCAAAAAGTTTTAGATTTTTGGAACCTTTTCAGATTTTGGACTTTTAGATTTGGGATGCTTTAACAGCAAGTAAACTTCCTGTGTAAAATCTAAGAAATAAACCCCATGGCACTTTAGGTAAAGCCTTATGACACAATGTCAGGAAATACAATACATCCTTTGCCCCGAAATATTTGCTTAGAGCCTCAGAATCAGAACGTATGTCACACTAATGGCTACAAGTTGCCCCCCCCCCCCCCCAGTGAGAGGCAGTGGGCTCAGGCCATTTTCCCAGATGCAAGCCCCTTTCTAGCTTCCAATTTATATATTAAAGGAGAAGAATTAACACATTTTTCAAAGCTGCTTGCCAGGTCAGTGGCCTAAAAGAATCCCTGCCCTCCTGCCAAGCAGACCCCTCTCTGATCCATGATTCTAGCTGTTCACAAGATGCCTCCCTTTCAAACAAATTGCAAAACTTCTATGATTCCATTTTATCAACAAAAAGACAGTCAAGACTCAGATCCTTCCTCATGCACAGGTAGTGAGACTGGCCAGTTTTGATGCCCAAGGACAATTTGCCAAGGACCTCCACGTGAATGGCAGAGGGCAGGATCAGAAGGGACACACAGGCCACCCAGGCCACCAGCAGCGGTGTGGTGGCTGCCTCCCAGGCACCAACCTTGGCTGCTCTCCTCCTCCATCATAAACCAGCATCAACACTGGCTTCTTCCAGCTCCAGGGCAGGAGTCCTATCTTTGAAAGACACGAAGTTTGAGCACAAGTAGTCTTGGGTGAATTCAAAACCAGCTGTTGCAGAACCCTCCACCCTTCCTCTTTGTGATCTGAGACAGAGGAGTTTAAGAAACTCAGAGGCACAGGCCCTACTTGCTGCCACATAGAAGCAGGTCTCCAGCTCATCACGCCCCTCTACACATGGTCTTGCCCAGTCTTCCCTGCCACGATCAACAGCTCCATTTTCCAGCTCAAATAGATACAAAGAGACTATCCTTAATTCCTCCTTCCTTCCTGCCCCACATCCAGTCCCTCGGACAAGAATGTCAATGCTACCTTCCCGAAAAATCCTGAGAACATCGTGTGGCCCCATGGCTGATAGATCCCTCTCTGTACAAACAGAGCCCTGCTCCCTGCCCTCACATCTGGCATCATCCCTGGCCACCGTCCAGGAGCAGCATCCTGCTCTCTGAGCTTTGGACAGGCCACCCTCATGCCCCTCTCGGGGACTTGGCACCAGCCATCCCCTCCCCACTGGAAGGCTGGTCCCCAGGCTGGCTCTTTCTTTTCCTTTGTGACTACTGTGTTTCCCTGAAAATAAGACATCCTCCAAAAATAAGACCTACTTACAGGTTTCCTGCTGGGTGAAATATAAGGCATCCCCCAAAAATAAGGGCCCCCTGAGGCTCTGTCTCGGAATGAAAATTAATTTACTGTAAACTGGTTGCTAGGGCCACCCCGACTGGTGTCTAGCAACCAGTGACATTGCCCGGAGTCCTGACATCACTGCTGTGTGGAGGCGGAGCAGAGGTCGGAGTGAGCGCGGGACGGGAGAGAGGAGGAGACTTTCGCAGATGCGTGTAGAAGAACAAGAGGATCAGAGCAGATGGGACATGGGAACAATAAATGTGTACCATATTCTTCTTCATGGAAAAATAAGACATCCCCTGAAAATAAGACCTAGCGCATCTTTGGGAGCAAAAATTAATACAAAACACTGTCTTATTTTTGGGTAAACAGGGTACTTTGCACAGACTCTTTCTC
>CAUYPK010121716.1:0-26354 GCA_963574355.1 Loris lydekkerianus | reverse complement strand
ACGAGGGAGGGGGGAGGATAGGCAGAGAGAGGGTAATTGGTAGGATTACACCTGCAGTGCATCTTACAAGGGTACATGTGAAACTTAGTAAATGTAGAATATAATTGTCTTAACACAATAACTAAGAAAATGCCAGGAAGGCTATGTTAACCAGTGTGATGAAAATGTGTCAAACTACTTATAAAACCAGTGTATGGTGCTCCATGATCACATTGATGTACACAGCTATGATTTAATATTAATTAAAAAAAAAAGAAAATGACTCTTAAACATATGAAAAGGCATATTCAAGCTCAGAGAAATGCAAATTAAAACACTGACATATTATTTCTAATCTACCACACGGCAAAAATTAAAAATCTAGACAATACACCTTTTGATGAGACTTCGGAAAACATGTACCCTCGGACATTATTGGTGAAAATGGAAACTTATAGAACCCTTTTGAAGAGAAATTTGATAACAGAAATAGAAAAACTGGGTCAAGAGATAAACACAAATATAGTTTTTAATTTCTAGCTATTTATCCTGAATATGTAATTCCAACAATAAGACATATGCATAAAATTTTCATGGTAGTGTTGTTTGGAAATGCAAAACATTAAAAACAAAGCAGAGTCTTACATTGGAGAGATGCTGACTAAACTATGGTCTGACTGTACCATAGACTATGACTCAGGTGTAATAAAGAAGGAGAACAACCTCTGTGAATTGATATGGAATGATTTCCAAGACATATTGATAAGTGAAAAAGGGAAAGTCCCCAAAAGCATATGAGGTTAGATTATTAAGTTCCCAAACTCATCCTAGAAAAAGTGATACATATCTCATTGTAGCGGTACAGTCACCTTGGAAGGACCTCCCTTGGTCATCTGATGACTGCGGGGATGTTCAGCAATAAGGTATATAGCACATTTTCTAGGATGAGTTTGTGAACTTTATTGTCTGACTTCATATATTATATGCTGCCTGTCTTTCATGTTAATAAGGGGGAAAAAAGTAAAATATACATGAATCTCATTTGTGCAAAACAAAAATAAACAAAGAAAAAAAAAGTCAAAGGAAGAATAAGCCAGAAATAAAAGAAATAAATTGCCAACAGTGAGGTGGGTGGAAACAGAGTGGGAAAAAAATGGGTGAATGGGAATAGAGTATAAAGAATGGCCGAGTGGGAGCGGTGACAATTCTCTACATAAGCCTTTTTGAACAGTTCTGATTTAAGAATCACATTAATATTTTATCTATCCAAAATATCAAAAGTGAAATGGACCCAGAGGTGGGGAGAACCTAAACTGGAATATGAACAGTAATAACAGACAGAACTTTATTCTAAATAAATGGCATAGCCACATTGAAGAGGGGTAGAGAAGAAAAAAATAATAAAACTAGGGTGGCGCCTGTGGCTCAAAGGAGTACAGCACCAGACCCATATACCAGAGTTAGTGGGTTCAAACCCGGCCCCAGCCAAAAACTTCAAAAAAGAATAAATAACTTAAAAATAAAAATAATAATAATAATAATAAAACTAAAAATCACTAACAACAACAAAGTAACTTTAAAAAACAGTATTTAGGGCGGCCCCTGTGGCTCAGTGAGTAGGGTGCCGGCCCCATATGCTGAGGGTGGCGGGTTCAAACCCAGCCCCAGCCAAACTGCAACAACAAAAAAATAGCCAGGTGCTGTGGTGGGCACCTGTAGTCTCAGCTGCTTGGGAGGCTGAGGCAAGAGAATCTTGTAAGCCCAAGAGTTAGAGGTTGCTGTGAGCCGTGTGACGTCATGGCACTCTACCCGAGGGCGGTACAGTGAGACTCTGTCTCTACAAAAAAAAACAAAACAGTATTTAAACTAAATATTCTAAAGTTAAAAACAAAATAGTTACAGTAAATGTCATATGCTAGTTAGTAAAATTATTCTTTTCACTGAGGTGATGTTTTAACAATTTTAAAACTACCTTAGGTTCCTTCTAGGACTGATCAAGTAAATATGTTGTAGGTAAGAAGACCCAAGTTTCTCACTGTCCCTGTCAAAGACAATGGGGAGGGTTAGAGGAGGCCTACATTAGAGGTACTCATATTTCCTATTAAGTAGCACATTTATAGATAATAAATAAATACAAAAACAGAAGTACATGTACATATATTTCCTAGCTCTATCCTTCGAGGGGGCCTATAAGTCTGGGCCTGTAAATATCATTCTTTAATAAAAAGAAGCAGTTTCTTAGATAAATGAATGATTCCAACTGGGTATAATGACTCACTCCTATAATCCCAGCAATTCAGGAGGCTGATGTAGGAGGATTGCTCCAGACCAGGAGTTCAAGACAGACAGGTTTTAAGGCTTGGGTAGGGAAAGTAAAAAATGAATCAGGTATATCAGATGAATCTGGGATATCTCATGGGGGTAAAAAATGGTGACAACATATCTAGGACACAAGAGATTACCTGAAAAGCCTCCCGGTGACCAAATATGGGACAATGTGAGCCCCAAAAAAGTAACTTTAGTAATGGATTATAAACCATAAAATAAATATCCATGAAGTCATACTGATATAATCAAACAAATACATGCGGGAGAAAGTAAAATTCTAATAAAAACATTTAGAAGAAATGATAAAGAAAATAACCATTTGGCAAATACTTCAGTGATTTCAGGCAATAATTATCAATGTATACTACAGTGAGAGGGGCAAAATAATGAAAAACAGGGTATTTATGTAGTCTTAAAGTACATTCTCACAAAAGGCTTATTAATTACAGTGGGAAAAACAATAACTTAATGGCAGAGAAACTCAAAAGATGTCTTCTTCACCAAGTGATCACAGCTAACCAAACCAAAAATGACATATGCCAACACCATGTGCCTCATGCACTAATAAGGGCACAACATAATTTCTGTGACATCCATGTCAAAAATGTATTACATGAACTTGACAGTAAGAAAATATCATACTGTCAAATTGAGAGACATTCTACAAAATATCTGGCTGGTACTCTTCCAAAGTATCAAAGTCATGATGCACAAAGAAAAACTAAGGAACTGTCCCAGTTTAACAAAGCAGAGAGAAACATGATACTTAAATATAACGTATAGTCCTGAATCGCATTATAGTCCAGAAAAGGGACAAAGAATAATAATTTCAGCAAACTTATTTTTCAATTTTATATTTTCTGTTTAGTTTTTATCAAATCTGCATAGTTTTTTTATTATAAAGACTTTAGTGTTCTAAGAGTACTTTTAGGTACATAGCAAAATTGAGGAAAAAATACAGATATCCATGTACTGGGTGCCCCACACAGACACAGCCTCCCCCACTATAAATATCGGACACCAGAGTAAAACATTTGTGACAAGTGATGGACCTCACTGACACATTACAATCACCCAAAGCCTATAGTTCACATCATGGTTCACTGTAAGAGTTGTAGGTCTCTGGATCTGAACAAATGTTTGAAAACATGTACCCACCCTTGTAGAATCATACAGTGTTTTCACTGCCCTAAAAATCATCTGTGTTCTGCCAATTCATCTCTCCCTCCCCTGGTCTTTTATACAGTTTCCATAGCTTTGCCTTTTCCAGAATATCATATAGTTAGAATCATATGTGATGCAGCCTTTTCAGACTGAATTATTTCACTTAGTATATGCATTTAAGTTTCTTCATGTCTTTTAATTGCTTGATAGTGCATGTACAGTCTTGTTTAAAACTACGTATTTTTATTATTTATGCATTTTTGAGATTTTATTTTTTACTTCTTTAAACATTTCATACAGTTATTTTATACTCTGTGACCAGAAATTCAAACAGCTGAAGAAACTGGGTGTTATTTCTGCTAATTCTCACATAGGATAGTTTGTATTTGGTAATCTTAGAATGGTTGATATCAATCAGTGGGAAACCATAGGGCCTAGGATGAGAATGCTTTCCTTCAAAGACTGTGCGTAGCCAGAGCACCAACAGTCCTGGCACCAATTTACCTCTCTCCAAGAAGCTGAAGGTGGGAGTCCCAGGTCTGGCATCCCACCTGGCCACTAGCAGAAGGCCTGATCCCTGATCTCCCAAGTGCCCTGTAATGACAGCAACTACAGAAACCCACACATTTTCACAAGTGATTATTACTTCCAGCTTTCAGTTCATTCCATTTTTCCCTTTCTCCTCAGGGAGTTCTCTTACTTTCTGTGAGCCTAAAATTTGTAGCAAAATTATTTTATGTGGAGTCTAGTTGGGATTTTTTAGCCAATATAGCTAGTCTGTGATAGAAGTGGATGTTGTCAGGATTTGACTTCTTAACTTCATAAACTGCTTTCAGAATCAGATTATAAATCACAGAAGATGAAAAATCCTTTATACTTTAATATTTTATTTTTAATTTTTAAAAATATTATTACCTAGCTTAATAACTCAAAATTCTAGCCTTAATTGTCCAAATGATTTCTTACTATATTTAAAAACCAAACCTCACAAACAGTAAAGTCTGAATATCAATACTATCTGACAGTAAAATTAAAGATGATCCTAAAAATAATTTGAGCAATTTCCCTGGAATTAATATCTCTTGAGGAAATAAATGGAAATAATAACAATTAACTTTTAATTATTAGAATCTGTTAAAAATATCTCTCTTAATATCTTTTAAATGTAATATGCATGCAATATTTAGCTCTTGGGAAAGAGCCTATATTCTAGGTTTCATGAATATTATTCTCTTTAAGAATAACTTTAGTAAATCCAATAGATTAAATTAATAAGCAATAACATTTGTCTGTATGGAACAGTTATATGTGAAATAAAGTTATTCCATTAGTAGAATGTTGATGGGCCACGATATCAACATTAAAATTCAAGATTTAAAATGAAACCATAACATTAAGAAAATTTTATCAGCTCCAGTTGGCAAAATTACCCACAATTTTTTCTTCCTCTTGGTGCTTTTATATATCTGATACATTTCCCCATAAGCAAGTTTCTATTTGAAGTTACACAGAAAATAGTAATTGTTCTTTCAAGGATAAAAGGGGTAATGGAAAAGGATTTAAATGTCATTATCTCCTAATGCTAAAAATATAGTGAAAGTTTATATAGGAAGTGTCATCCTTAATAAATAAAAAATAAAATAACTGATCAGGAACATAAAGGCTCCAGGTTTGAAGAGATATCTTCTATAATCTGGGAAAAGTCAAAATCCTATCATCTGATCTGATTTGACAATAAAAATAAGCATGTACTCACAGTTTCACATTAAACAAACCAATCAGCCAGCAGAGGACAGGAGAGGACAAATGAGCAGTGGGGCAGTTCTCAGTCCTCACACGAGGATGACAGCTGTAGTAGCCACGGTCACAGGGAAGAAGGGGGCCCATCTTCAAACATGACACGCTTGCCCTGATAATGTTAGTTATAACTCACATTGGTAAAACATGTCATTATTTAAAAAGCACTTTCCCTCTTCCATATTATTCTCCCCATGGTCACCTCCAGGCCTTTCCACTGCTACCACTAAGACACAACCAGCACCCCTTCACACAAGAATCTAAATCTCTCCAGGCACAGGTCTTCTCCAGGATCCCACGGTTGGCATGTAATAATCCTGAGAGTTCACTTGTACACTGCTGGATTCAATTACTGGCTGTGGCCAAGCTATCAATCAATAATTAATCAGAAGTACTGGTGTATCCATGTAGGTACATAAAACCGATAAAAAATATTAGGAAGGTTTGGGGATAAATCAGCAAACCCCAAAGCCAGTGATATTTCCCCAAATGTGGCACACATTCCATTGAGAAGATTTACAGAGGCACAAAGCTTAATATTTTAATAGGTATGTATTACTTTCAATGTGTACTGGAAAAATACATATCTCTCCAATCAAATCTATGATTTCAAACACTGTAGCTTAGGAAAATGATAAACAAAAGAAGTCAGTCACTTTAAGGCTATTTTTGAAAAATAATTAAGATCTAATACATGCAGTATGTGAGTATGAGGAAAAGAGTGAAATTTTGGCCAGGTGTGAGGGCTTATGCCTATAATTTTAGCACTCTCTGAGGCCAAGACAGGAGGATTCCTTGAGACAAGCCTGAGTAAGAACAAGGCCCCATCTCTATGTAAAAAAATGAAAAAAATTAGCCAGGTGTGGTGGCATACACCCGTAGTCTCAGCTATTCAGGAGGCTGAGGCAGGAGGTTCATTTGAGCCCAGGAATTTGAGGCAGCAGTTAGCTATAATGATACCACTGCACTCTAGCCAGGGTGACAGAGAGAGACTCTGTCTCCAAAAATAGGAGTAATATTTTGAAAAATTTGAAATAAAGTGGCAATTAGTAAGACATTTGCACAATACAATAAAGAAGAGTAAGACCAACTGAACCAGCCAACTATTATTTCTACTGGAAATTCAATATCAGAGCGAAAAGAGACTTTAGAGATTATCTAAGGCAGCAATACGAAGGTTCTCAACCTTCCTATTGCTGCGACCCTTTAATACAGTTCCTCATGTTGTGGTGACCCCCCAAACATAAAACTATTTTCGTTGCTACTTCATAACTGTAATTTTGCTACTGTTATAAATTGTAATGTAAATATCTGTTATTAGGCAACCCATGTGAAAGGGTCATTCGACCCACAAAGGGGTAGTGACCCACAGGTTGAGAACCACTGATCTAAGCCAACTCCCAACAAGGAAATGAAATCCAGAGAGGTGAAGACCCAGAGAGAATAACATCACTTAGTCAACTAGACAGCAGGTCAGAAGCAAAACACAGATCTTATCTCTGATTCCAGGGACCTTTAAGTGGCTTTCTCTTACTTTGCTTTATGTTTGAACGACACCGTGATGTTGACGAAATTAAATTAGATTTCCATTAATTGCACACAATAGTCCGTGCCATTTGTTTTCCACTAGGACTTCTATTTCTCTGACATTTTCTTTAGTGTCCTTACACAAACCCAAATGACCCACAACATAAATTCCACCACAACTACAACTGCTTACAGAACTCAGGGAAAATAGTTCAGAAATGAGAAAAGAACAGATGTGAGAAATTAATTCTAATCAGGTATAGGAATAAAAGTGAATTGCAAAAGCCAATTAAATTAAAAATGTTAAAGCCAAAATATTTTTCCGAAAGGTCCAGATGTAAAAAGCAAATAGTCAGAAGAAGAATATACAACTATGCAAAATCCTATGAGTGGCCAAGTGAAAATGTAGCTCAGATGATAACAGAATTCCAAGAGGTTATTTAGGACTGCTCTGTGGTTCCCAAAGAAGTCGTTTTTCTATTCAGTCATTTAAAAATAACCATTGAGGATTATTTCACCACACAGTCTGCTCACACAAAAATGCTAAAAAACCATCCTGTCTTTCTCTGAGTTCCTGTGACTAGTAAAATACCTTATAACAAACTTTGCTGCTGCTTGCACTACTACTGGCTAATAGTTATAGACCATTTGCTACTTTATTGGGTATTTATCTTACCTGCTCTTACTTACCATATGGTTTCATTTAATCTAGACATCCTTATTTCTCCAGTTTTTCAACTAAGAATCCTAAGGCTCAGAGGGGTTAAGCAATGTGCACTATTACGTAATAAGTGATGGATCTTGAATTCAAATCAAACTCTCTGACTCATGACCGCATCTTCCAGGCTCCGTGACCATTTCCCTGGTGGCAAATGTGTTACCCATTCCCTTGGGCTTCAGTATAAAAAGAATTGACATGGTCAGATGGATGGGAGTAAGATATAGAAAGATGAACAGAATTCATCTGCACTGGCTCCACACGCTTATACTGCTGTAGGCACCCTGCATAAAATAGTGACAGTTTGCCCTAATTAAGTCATTTTTATTGCACAAAGTCCAATAAATTTTTCAGAAATGATAAATTCAGCTTTACCTTTTAAATCCACTGAGCATATGTTGAATTGTATCAATGTGAAAAGTTTCTTGGGTTATTCGAGGAGAATTGCTTTGAAAAATGTGAGTAACAATAATATTTCACATTATTGACCTGAGGGCATCGTGGGGTTAGAGGTTACGTGAACTTTCAAAAGCAGTATGGAGGATAGGTAGGCTGACCTTCCTTAGACACCTATGATGACACCAGTGCTCAACAGTCATTATCTCAGCCCCTTTCCTCTTATCCTAAAGGAACAGAAGAGAACGAAAGGAAAACAATCGAAGAAATGTAGGAAAGTAATGTTTTAAAGATTAAGAAAATAAGTAATCTTCATACACATGATAAGGGAGAGAAATAATGCTCAAACCCAAGAGTTGCTCAGAAGAAACCTCCAGAAGGAAAACACATGGGCTTCTGATATGGTTGTTCAGTATACGAAACTCTGAAAGATGATATATCATAAAAAAAAAAAAAAATCAAAACAAACCCTCAAGTAGTAGAAGGATTCAAGTAAGTGGTGGCTAAGGACTCATAAAGGGCAAGATTGCTCAAAGGCTGTGGTCCCCAATCCCCAGGCTATAGATCGGTACCAGTTCTTGGTCTTCAGCCTGTTATATAAGCCAGGCTCCAGAGCCCTGTCCCTACTCCCCACCCTCCACCCTCATTTCCCCATCCCCATCTGTGGAACAACTGTCTTCTAGGAAACTTAGGAAACAGGCCACACAGCAGGAGGTAAGTAACAGGCAATCAAATGAAGCAGCTTCTTCTGTATTTATTTATAACCCCTCACGCCCCATGGCTGGCGTCACCACTGCCTGAGCGCTGTCACCCCCTACCCAACCCATGGAAAAACTGTCTTCCATGAAACCAGTCCATGGTGCCAAAAAAGGCTGGAAACCATTGCTCAGGAGTATCCAATAAGGGTATTTTAAGCATGTGGGATACAAAAGAACACATATGCATTGCATACTAACTTAATCCTAACACTGATAAAATAATTTCATCGATTGTTCCTTCCTGAGGTATCTGTGCCCACGCACAGGTTGGGGGGCTACCTAACCTTACAGGGAAGAAAAGCATGAGTGTTCACTCTCTTAATAACAGAAACAAGCCAGGAAGTACTGGAGCAAGAAAGTGTACTAGCAGCAGAGTTAAGACAACACTTTGGAGAGGAAAATTAGAAACAGACATAACATTTTCAAACTACAAGGCATTTTTGCATTGTAACATTAAAGCAAATATAATAAAATCACTTCAACTGCATTTGAAACTTTAAAGCAGTTGGTAAGTCAGTCAGCCACTACTATACCACCAATTTAGTTAATTCTAGGTTCATAAGTCAATCTTTGTCTCAGGTAATAGACCAAAAGCTAAAATCTTATGGGATAACCACACAGCACTCTTGCTCTGCACATATCAAATTCAAGTACAAGTGACACAGGTACTGAAGAAATCCAAAACAATGCTAAAAAAAAAAAAAAATATTGCTGGGCTGGGGTGCAGTGGCTAATGCCTGTAATCCTAGTACTCTGGGAGGCTGAGGCAGGTGGATTGTTTGAGTTCAGGAGTTCAAGACCAACCTGACCAAGAGAAAGACCCCATCTCTAAAAAAAAAAAAAGCCAGGCACTGTTGTGGGTGCCTATAGTCCCAGTACTTGGGAGGCTGAGGCAAGCGAATCATGTGAGCCCAGGATTTTGAGGTTGCTGTGAGCTATGACACCATGGCACTCTATGAAGGGAAGGGGAGGGAAGGGGAGGGGGAGTTGAAGGAGAAAAATAGCGCTGGATAACGCAGCCAAACAAAATAGAAAAATAGATTAAGTAGACAAATGTGAAAGGAGCATGTGAAAGAAAGGTGGTCATAACTAGGAAGTCAGGCTACACAAACCAGCATTTTATTTTATTATTTATTTATTTATTTTATGTTTTGCAGTTTTTGGCCAGGGCTAGGTTTGAACCTGCCACTTCCAGCATAGGGGGCTGGTGCCCCCCTCGTTTGAGCCACAGGCACCGCCCCAAACCAGCATTTTAAGAAAGAGGAAAGAGAAAGGGAAAGGAGCAGGGAGAGGAAGATAGGAGAAGAGGAGGGCAAGGGGGAGGGAGAAAGAATAGGAAGAAGGGGGGGGGGGGGATGAGGAGGAGCAGCAGCTTGAAAAATAGCAACTGAATAACACTGTCAGCCAATGTGCTGTATTCAAGAATGATACTATGCCTAAAGTCATAGAATATTTCTGCAAACCGGTATTTTTTAAATTGTTTAATTTAGTTGTATGATTCTATTAGAAAGAATTTGATGGGAAAAAATTAACAGCTTAATTAGGAAAGGAAAAAACATTACTCACCAAGTAACAAGAGACTTTGCTGGTAGTCTGGGACACAGACAGGCTTCATATGGGAGAACAACAATAAAATGATATGGCTGACAAGTGAAAACCCAAAGGTTCCCCTGGAATACAAGATAGCCTCTAAATATGTATGGCAGGGGAGATTTTTAAAAAAGATTTGCAGTTTCGTGGGTCCGAGAAACGGATACTAGGGAACAAAGTTCTACCTTAGAGACCAACTGCCTGTTGACAACAGAAGAACACACATGGAGAAAAGAGATTGACCCATTAAATGTTTCAGAAGATTTCACTGTAAGTTACATGATACAAACGCTCTCCTTCACCTCACCTACAAATTCCTCAGCAAATTTAATCTGGGTCATTCACTAATGATTTTGCAATGACTGAATCTTATAGGAACTAAAAGGTTCTCAGTTCTGTGTTCTGCTGAACGTAAAGTAAAAAGAATGCACGAGTGGACACAGAATCAAAGAAGGTGTTTAGTCCACATTGAGTCGCTTAGAGATTACAGGCCAGTATAAAACCAGTGCCACCTAGAGGCAAAGGATGTAGGGCACTACTTTATTACTGGCAATGGTCGTGATTTAGTCACCAAAAAACACCTTCCATTATTTATCCTTTGTGAGCCCCATTTTAAAAAAGATTTGCATCTAACAAACTATATTTATTGATAATAATACTATTTAAATTAAAGGCACATATACCTGATACCAAGGTCAGATTTACTTGATAAAAAGTCCAATTGATATTTATGTCTTTCTGCAGTCTTTTTCCCCTTTCAGTTGTAAGATTTCTGAAAGAGCAGGAAGTCAGGTTTAGGAAAAGACAATCCCAAAGACACAAGAAGGGAGATGATGGGAATTACTGGTTCATCTCAGGTTTCTGAAATGTTAGTAGAGAATGCTCCTCCTACTGCAAAAAGTAGTTGAAAGGCCATAGCAATAAGATTTAGAAATAAAAGAACAGAAATAAATGAATACACAGGGTGCCAAAAAAGGCATATATATTTTTAAAAAGACAAAAAACTGTATTAAACTTATAATACTCAAGTCAATTTGACATCTACAATTATAAGAGGTGCTCAACATGACCTGCATTCACCTTTTGTTATCAGTATACATTAGTACAATTTTAATACAGCATTTTCCTTTCTTAAAAATATGTATATATTTTTTGGCACCCTGTGTATAAACAATAACATTTTAAAAAGGTTCACTAACTGTGACAAATGTACCATACTGACACCATAAGCTAACAACAGGGGAAAATGAATGTGGGATATATTGGGACTCTCTGTACTGTCTTTGAAATTTTTCTGTAAAACCTAGGACTACTCTAAAATTAAGTTTATTACAAAATTTAATATAGGGAGTACCTAGTCCTCTGCTGGACGTCAGCATGCTAGAGAAAGACTCACACCCCCAGAGCAACACTCCAAACTCACTGTTAGAGAAGACAGGAGGCCATGATTTTTAACCAACTTGAGAGCACTAGTGAGGTAACAGCCCAATCTCCAGAGAAAGGACCACCATCACAGAGCTCTGCACACAGCACATGGTTCACTCTATTCTTCCTGATTATGTAATCACCTTAGAACTGTGTCTGCAAGCACACACTGAGTGAAAGACCAAACTTTAGACAAGGATTAGCTGTTCTGCCCAATTAACATCAAAGAATATGCTAATCCTGTATCTTCCTTAAAATGTTTCTCCTACCTATACTACTTTCAGTTGGGGAAAAATAGCTTTGGCCTCTTCCCACTGTAACCACAGAAGCCATCATATAAGCAGCCTCCTCCAACGCCACGCTTAAATCCTTTACTCCCCCTCGGTGACAAAAAGAAAAATGTGCCTGCGTCCAGTCACAATCTAGGGTCCAGGTGTTACCAACCCCTCTCCCACGTCTTGGGTACACTATATAACACCACTTTGTCTCCTCAAAAGTGCTTCTTTAGAAATTATCCCATCTCTCCTGTACCAGTAATCTCTCTTCTGGCTCTTTTTCTCAATGAGTATAGCCTATTTCTCCCTTTAAACAAATAGCCCTTCAAACAAGTGAAACTCGCTCTAACTCCAAATCACACCATCACCACCCTCTCACACATCCATAGTTAGGCTAGTCGCTCTTTCTTGGAGTTCTTCACAGGTTCCCTTACCTTTCACTGTCAGATGGATCATAAATCTCCATCTCCACTCTAGACAACTGGGCCGGGGCCCAGACACATACACGGATGCACCTGCCCACTGCATATCTCCACCTGCAAATCCAGCATAAACAGATTCCAGACTCAACACCCTCCAACTCAAAACACACTTGTCTTCCTGAGACCACTTACTCTGTGAACCGCACCAAGAAGGCAACCTGGGATTAGTTTCAACTGCTTTCCCCTTACCCTTGCTTCCCCACGTAAAGGGACTAAATCTAGTAAATTGTACCTCCTGAGCGTCTGTCATCCTGCCATTTCCTTGGCTTGGCCTGTATCAGTTCTCTCTCAGGTGATTATAATGATCTCCTAACTAGTCATTCCATCTCCAATCTTGCCTGACCCTGGCTCCATTCCACTGGCGAATTGTTTTCTGAAAATGCCAACCCCATTGGCTCACTCTGATGCTTAAGAAGTATTAAAGACTCCTCATTCTTTTAAAACTAAAGTTCAAATTCCCGAAAAGTTCCACAGTAGGCCCTTCGTGAAGCAGTTCATGCCTACCTCCCTGACCCCATCTCCTGTCACTTCCCCGTCCTCCAGCCCCTTCACAAGACACATTCCAAGGTCCCCTCACATCCTTGCATATCTTTGTGCCTTCAATCTGCTGCTCCTACTACTGGAAACCCTTCTTTTCTGCCTGTGTGACTACAACATTTTGCTCAAGGTCCTTTGGAATAGTACCTGCTATTTCTACCCCCAGGGACAGAGATTTCCGTCTTGAGTGCCTTGGCTGTATCTCATACTATGCTGTGCTGTATAGAGTTTATAGCTTATTTATCCATCTCTCTCACTAAGCTGTAAACAAAAGGAAGAGCACTTAGTCAGGATCTTACTTTATATCAATCCTATTTAAGATGTGGTCCCCAAGAACATGTGGCATCCAGACACAAAGATAATCTATATTCCAACTCAGCACAACCAAAATCTGTCACTAATCCTATGACCTCTGAGCCCCAGAGACAAGTCAGTCATCTGGAGAATGACAGATACAGCTTGTAACTCTGATGAATACAGCCTTATATATTTGGCAGGCCCGCTGCTTATTAATTCTTGGTTCACAGACAGAAAAATAAGAATAACTTCTAAACATAAGCACATTCGCATGTCTTACTATAGAAACTCCCAAGTCTTCATTTGTCCCTAATGACAGCAAGCAAATTCAATTATATTATTCAAATCCAACTAAAGCATCTCAGCAAATATTAAGTATTCAAATCACTTTGGAGGAAGGATTGGGATGTCTTAGTGAGATGAATAGACAGACATATTGACAGGATAGCAGACTCATCCAAGTGGATTTCAGTTGCTAATTTCTACAGTTTTTAATATCTTTAAACAACTGGGTTCTAAGTGGCATCTTCGACTGTTCATCATTGGGGAAGACTTGTGTCTGAAAGGGCCTAGTTAAATACAACTCTGTCCTAAGGTCTCTGTGGGAGGTCTGTTCCTGTTTTAGCTAAGTGATATTGAACTGGCTTTGTCATTCCCTGGATTTTCTGTAACGCACCACATGCCAATTAATCAAGACGCAGAGATTAGCACAGGGGAGGGAATGCATTAAGGCTGTACACTGCACAAAGCAGACTTTATTTTCTCCCTGCTGCTTGTCTCATTTCCTCTACTTGCAGTGAGACTTTGTGCCAGTGGAGTAATGGGAAGAAATTTGAAACACTCGATGTTTTGTGGCAAAAGATGCTACAAAAATATACTGGTGGCTGAGAAACAACTTCTGCCAGGCAGCTGAACAAAATATTGGCTGTCAGGGTGCTGCGCTAGATGAGAAGCTCAAGTTTCAAAAGCAAGAGTTCCTCTGGTTTCAATCTAAGCTTTCTCAGAGAACCATGCTCAATCCAAACAGGTCCCTGCTAGACAATCACAGCTTGTCCAGATCTCCCCTCACTTAAGCCTCCACGACAGAAAACACAAGTTTTTCAGCAAAAAACAGCAAAAAGCTACCCAGTTTTTTGCTGAATGACCCAAACACATGTTCTCAAGCAAATAGGATCAACAACAATCTTCAAGGTGCCACGTTCCGTCCCCTAGGACTGCACACAGCTGTGTGCCCAGCACAAGCCAAGGCTGCAGTGAACAGTGCTGTGCAACCAGGGAGTGGAATCAGGCAGTTGCCTCAACACTCCATCTCCCAAAAAACTCCACCAAACGCTTTTGGGTATTTTGAAAATCTGGTCAGTTTACCTGGTTTTATAATGCTGCCATTGTCATGGTAAGTATACATACTTTCCTGCACTTTTCTTCTGTTAGGGGTTCTCCTAGGGGTCACAGTGAGAGAAGGAAGTAGATAATATCAAGCTCTGATCTATACAGAGATACCATCAGGAACTTCAATCCATCAATGCAAGAAGTTACGTGACGCTGTAGCTGTACTCCACAAGAGATTAAATGTCTGGATATGTTGAGCCAAAAAGCAACAATGAAACAATAAAAAATACCCAGTCCTGGTGTGATTTGATTCTCATGACAACTACCATTTAAAAAGGAGAAAAATTCATCCATTCTGCTGCTGACTTTAAAGTTATAATCTCTCGTCATCCTCTTCCCAGGCCATGATGACAGATAAAACAAAGAGGAACAGAGTGCATGTTCTTCTTCAGGTGACTAAACAGCTCATTCCTGATGCCAGGGGGTGAAATATAACAGGACCAAGGCCCCATTTGAATTCTATCACCTACTCTAAAGGTGACAGAAGACATAGAGCTCATCAGTCAACCATGGGAAAAAGCAGAAAAGATGGCAGTGGATTAAAAACAAATACAAGTAGATCCGAACTAAGAAGGGGGACCCATAAGATACCTGATGGACATTGACAGTCCTCAGGTAGGTCTACACATAACATCAAAAGTGGAGATGCCTGTGTTTAAGATCAACATAGGGGGTGGTGGGGCAGCTGCCATTTGCTGAGCACCTCCTAAGTGTCAGGCAGTGTGTGAGTCCCTTTGACCACTGCGTGGGAATTGTTCTCATTTTCAATAAGGAAATTGAGGCACAAAGCATTAAATAACTTATCTAAGGTCACCAGAGATTAAGTTGCAGTAGCAGGATTTGACTCTCCTCTCAACAGCTCAAAATCTGGTGGTTTTTCCCGGGATAACAAGCACTGCTGCTAAAACAGAAATCTTCAAGATGTGATACCAAGGCCCATGGCAGGACTCTAAGAACTAACGACCAGAAGTTTAAGTCCAAGGCATAATTCCATACTTTTACATTTTTGTGTATAAACAGAGGCTATTTATTAGTAATTGACTAAGTGGCATGCTAGGGATTACCAAAACGAGGCATCCTCAGAATAAAAGTGAGAGTTCCTAGAACGAACTGGAGATTCTCATTGCTCCACGATGAAGTCTAGATGCCCAAGAATGCTGTCAAGGTTAATCGTACGTGTCAGACTAGGTCACAGGGTGGCCAGATATTTAAACATTATCTGTGGGTGTGTCAATCTCCTCCTGCCTTCAGAGTCAGACTCAAACAAGAACTTACACCTCAGCTCCCCTGCTTCTTGAGCTCTATTGTTGGCTGTCCTGCATCAGGACTTACTTCTCAGCCTCTATAACTGCATGAGTCATTCTAAATCTCTCTTATACCTGGTGTCCTGCTGCGCTGGAGAACCCTGACTAGCATCAACAGACAAAACCCCAAAAATCTCCTAAGCCCTGGAGCACACTTGAAAAGTTGGAATCACCACAATTCTTAAGAATGAAACTGTTCAACGGTATCCTGGGTTGCTCATAGATTTCATATACTCATATAGCCTTTGGATATTAAGCTATATCCCTATGAATGAATTAATTATGGGTTTTTTGATAAATCCTATAGCATATATTGATACACAACAAAATCAACATCTAACTAGATTTAAAATTATGTTTATGATGCTCTAGTTCAAAGAGCGTCATCATTCACAAGGCAGATGGAGACATATTCTACATAGTCCTACCACCAAATTACCAAACGACGCATCAGTCACATAACTGCTGCCAGTGAGTACTGTTTGCACTGAAAAGGGGGAAGAGTTGGGGTCACTAAATTTAAGGGTCTTTTACCTTATCTAGGAGTTCACAGTCTAGGAAGCATCCAGGATACCAGGAAGCATCACTCCGGAGAAAGTAAACCCCAGTTCCCTGGAAACTCAGAATCCTTGTGGTGAGAAAGCTATTCTTTTCATTTATCTACTGTAAGCTCTCTTCTGTTTGATTTAAGCATAGCTCACAAACCTTAAACAACACACGCAATGAGTCAATTTAGATGACTCAAATTGACTCAAAGGGTCAGTTCTTACCAGACATGTGGTGAGGTCTGCTCCCCCAGGCTTACCCAGCTGTGTTCTGGGTCTCCATGTAGCTTCTGCCTTGCCTTCTAAACATAAACCAGCTTTTTCTATTTCTTGATTCAGGAATGTTCCCTGCCCCAGGAGAGAGACTTTTAGACTTAACCAGAAATTATCCTCTTGGCTGCCCCAACACATTCAACTTACCCTCCTGCCCCCACCCCCTACACACACACTGACTCTGAACTGCTTGCTCACTTGACTCCTGACCCCTAAATCCCCCAGTAGCTGACGTGTGGTCATTCTCAAGTTAGACAGCATTCTCTGCTGTCCTACAGCTAACTCAACCCTAACTTTTGTTGCTACTTCCAAAATTTACCACTAAACACAACCCCAGTGTGGCCATGTGATCCAAGCAAAGAATTATAGGAAAGTCGCAGAAGTGGAAAGAGAGAATTACTCAGAGACTCAAGAACAACATCTTTTCCAATTCATTGCAGACTTAAAATGGGAATTACCCATGGAGACCAAAACTATCTTCTCGACGCTGACATCGAATTTCATAATCTAATCTAGGAACCTGTTTATGGAAAAACTTCAAAATCATGTTTTTCCTCTGTTCTCTCACTACAACAATCATTCTACAACCAAAGGTGCGGGTTTTCCCCTTCTTCCCCACACACCATGCAGCAGACACCAGTTGGGTGTCCTCTAATTCAATTCCAACACTATCTATCTAGAAATAGCAGCAGATCCCACAGGCTGAAGGCTCTGCCCACCTCACATACCAGTTGCAAGTCCAGGCTTCTGGAACTTCTGATTGACTGGCTTTAAGCGCGGGTCTTCACAATCTACTCTGTGGGCTCAACTAATTGGGTGGAGTGGCTGACAGAAATCAGAGAAACACATTCACTGGCTTATTACACATAGGATACAGATGAGGTGATGTGTAGAGTAAGATAAAGGATAAGGGGATTGGAGCTTACATGCCCTCCCTGGATACACCAGCCTCTGGGAACCTCCATATGTTGCACTAACTGGAAGCTCTCTGAAGCCAGTCCTCTTGGATTTTTATGAACCACCATTACCTGCATGTTATAGACAGGGCAGGACCCTCTCTGGAATGAGGGTCTTACGACCCTCAATCAGAAAAGTTGGGTGGAGGGTGTGGGGAGGTGTTAGAATCCAGCCTTGGAACAAGAGAAGGTAAGAGAGATTCTCTTTCAGTCTTGCCCTGAGGGACTCTATTTTATCTTTCAAATTCATTTGAATTAACAAAAGATTACAAATTCACAGAGGCCTACCCCCGGATGACTCAGGAAGATGACATTACAAACTAGGACAGGACAAAGCTTCAGAGCCAGGACACAGAAAGCACCAGGTCAAGCGTGCACACTCAGTTACAGAGCAGAAGTGTAGTCTTTTACATCCATGAGTAGCCCACGTGGTACTTGTAATGCAACAGGATGTGAATGGCACAGGTTGCTAGCTGGTTCTGAAGCTCCCTGGTAAAGAACATTCCCTCTCATCTACCGCCCACCTGCACCGACCATGTTAAAAATGTACAGAAATGCCACTCTACCCATATGAGTAGCATTTGGTAATATACACCAAGCAAAGAAATGAAGTCGGTAGCAAGGTGTGAAGACTACTGTGAAAGAGCATAACAGCACTGTGAAAATATTTCTGCTTTCACACATCACTTTGGCTAGCAGAAAAAACATTGTTACTGTAATTATATGGGTTTGATAAAAACCTAATGAGGCCCTCTGTCTTCAATAGCAAGTGTAGAATGGAAATGGCAATAACTTTGCTGAGGTCTTGGAGGAATAAGAATAAAAAGATACTCATCTGATCTATGAAAGCTGAGTTGGGCCCTTGTAATAGTCTTCTTTTGCCAGTTGGCACAAAGTTAAGCTCTGTTAGTAAAGGGCACTAGAAAGATACTTTAAAGGAAGGTATTCTTGCTGGACACTCTGGGCTCCTTTTGTCCAACCCTGCAGTGCAGGCAACAACATTTGGTCTCCCTAGTGGCTCCCCCAATGGCCTGCCGCTTCCCTCAGTACCTACTTTTGGTCATTTTCATTGCAGAGTGCTTGCTGCAAGACATATCTCCCAAATTAGCTTTCCCTAGCACCCTGGAAGACAGATTTCAAGCAAATTACCACAGTGTGCGTGTCCAACAATTCCACTGGCATGGCATCCTTACCACTTCTCAGCCACTCAGTGAGCCACAGTTAGGGTAAGGGGCTCTTTTTTGAGCTATCTGTATCAGTCCTAGGCATGGCAGCTGCTCCTTTTATCTGCTAGTCCTGTGCCCTTCAGAGTTTTGTTTGTTTCTTACTAACCAATCCCTTTTTACCCAATTTCTGTGTTGCGGTTAGTAATTCTGGATATTATGCTTTCTTGACCAAATTACTCTGTAGGTTCTGTCTCAGGACAAGACCCCAACTGATACATCTGCTCCTTTGGAGGGCTGAAGTAGAGAAATAGCTCTCAGAATTCCCAATCAGAAGAAGCAGACTAGTGAACTGCCACGCTGTTAACTGTTAGCTGTCATCTTTTGCAGTGAAAGTTGGCAGCCCAGAACGAGGGAGAATCAAGTGCCACATTTAGCGACTGCTGCATGTGCAGGATCACATGGTGCATCATGTAAGGAATTGACTAACTACATGGGGACACCAGGCATCCACAAACTAACATGTCAAAGCCATGAGCTGCTGAAAGCCAAGTAAGGATCACAGGCAACTCTGCGACAGGACAGTGATGAGTCCTGGGGTAGGAGGCTAACACTTTCAACCTATCAGAGACAAAAAGTAATTAGGTGCATAATCCCTATGCCACATAAAAAGGGGTCTCTTGCCAAATGGTTCTCTATGTTCCCCTGTGCGCTCCAACAATGGAGTATTACGCAAATCCAGTAGACCAAGGACTCCTGGCTGTGACCAGTTGCCTTTCACTTCACTGTCCAGAGATATAACTGAGTAAACATTTGGGCAGAGAAAAATAATTTAAGAAAAGAAAAGCTGTTTCAATTTAAATGTGTCTTTGACAGGGGCAGGGGAGGCTTCCTAAAAGATTTACAAAGAGATTAGGAAAACACAGTGACTATAATCCATCAAGGCCAAACAAAAATGCCTTCAACAAAGCCCCTCCACAACAGTCTATTAAGAAAACACAATAGCCACATGGTGGAGAATAAAACCCTGTCACTCACTGAAAGATGGAAAAGGGATTTGGAGCAGAAAGCAGGAATAAAGAGACTACCTTTGGCTCACCACAAGAGTAACAGTGGGGAAGCTGGAAAGAGAAGCCCAAGAACAGGAGGGCTCCAAGGAACCATCTGGAAAGTGGGAGAGAATATCAAAGGGAGCAAAAGTGAATTTTTCTAATGATAAATGACAGCATTTCTCCTGATAAGGATAAACTACAAGGACGCCAAAGGAGCAATTCAAAGTGAAGGATATCCACTCCAGCAAGTTAAATCATTCCATGCATGAGCACAAACTAGTGGAAACCATTACCACACCCCTATAGAAGGAAACGGTGAATGGCCATGACCATATTAAAAAAAGAAGCGGTGGTACGTGAACTTAATAGACATCTTAATGAAGTACCATTTCAGTAATACACTGTGGTCACAATGACGGTAAAAGCTTGTTTCTCTGTAAACTTTCACTCAACACATTCATAAAAACATTTCCCTTTGTTCCTGTGTGAATATTCATGATTAAATATTAACTATATAATATTTATAACTTCCACAACTGTCTTCATTTATTAAGATCTAAAGTTGCATATTTCATGGATCAGTTATTTTTTTTTTTTTTTAATTCAAGGGACAAAAATAAGGTAGGCAATCTGTTATTTTGCCCAAGTACAGGCTTATGCTTAAAATACTATCACCATCACCTCATGAAACAAACTGTATTTTAACATCCAAGATATTAGCAAAGAAATCATCACAAGACAAAGGAGAGTCCTTTAAAATAAATAAACCTACCTTTATAAAACTTGCTACATCACTTTTGTATTTCCAGTTTTTATGTAAGATCAGCAAAAACTTAGTCATGAATCAGGACTGGTTAATATACTCAAGTTTGAGAACTACTGACCAGACGGACAAGGAACAAAATACACACACACATTCTTACATAAAATTAAAAAAAAAAAAAAAAAGAGGCATTTAGAAAATGGTTTTATAAAATTAATAACGAAGAAAGAAATTGGAAGGGATGAAGGCTCATCATTAACAATCATAAATTTGGGAGGAAGTATAGCCTGCATGTATTTGTACATGATAGAAAGAGCCTGGATAAAACTGACCCAGAGGATGCAATCAAAGGCGCATGAAGACAAACTCAGGAAGCAAAGGCTTTGCAGCCAAGGCTGGGGAATAAACTAGAGAACACCTGTCTCCCAGCAACCCTCAGGGAGCACATACACGCTGTACCTGTCTCCTAGCGACTCTCAGGGAGCACATGCACACCGTACCTGTCTTCCAGGGACCCTCAGGGAGCACATACACACCGTACCTGTCTCCTAGCGACCCTCAGGGAGCACATGTACACCGTACCTGTCTCCTAGCGACCCTCAGGGAGCACATGCACACCGTACCTGTCACCCGGTGAAACAAGAGAAGGCGCCTTCAGGGACAAGGACAAACAGAGCTCGTCTGAGCACTGGGTCCACATATGCACGCTTTAATTAATATTTTAAAATCAGATTAAATAGATACAGGATTTATATGGGCTCCCTCTGGTGGGTCTTCCAAATATGTGAAATCTGCCATTCTTAGCAAAATAAATGCCTCAATAAATGTTTTAAATAAAATTAGGTTTTAAGTTATAGAATAGTGGTTCTCAAACTTTTTAGTCTCAAAACACTCCATACTTCTAAAAATCATAACATTTTACACCAATGAAAAAGAATGATAGGATACCTCATCTGATTCATCCTCCTTCCACTTCACAGGAAATCACTACCCTGATTTTGGTATTTATCATTCCCAGATATTTTTTTCACATCGACTTACATATTTATCTAACTGAATTGTATTTTTTGTGTTTAAAGAGAGAGGCAGAGACAGAGGAGAGCACAGCACGTACACAAAGACACATTCTTGGGCACAGTTTGAATACCCACAAAAACATCACTCACAATATGTTTGTTTCCTTGAGCATTTGTATTAAAACCTCATTTATGTTGATGTAGGTACCTCTAGAAAAGATTATGATATTGCTATAAAGCATTTGATATAAAAATAAAGCCAATTTTATGGATCCTAGCTCCTCAAATGTGTGATGGACATTTGAGTCCTGGTCCATGACTAAGTTTTGTTGATCTTACAAGAAAAAATGTCAGATGATAGAGTATACGATTTTTTATTTCATTGGTAATGACCAACAACCCCTCTAAAGTGGCAGTAGCTATACACATTCCTAACAGAAGGATATGAGATGTGTGACTCTTCTAAACCTTTAGTATTAATGAAGCACCATTTCAGGATTATTAAATTTTAGTAATCTGATGGTTTTGAGATGATATTTGGCTATTTTAATTTATGTCTTCTTGTCTATTGATAAAGCTCGTCCTTGTATATTAGCCAATCATGTGTCTTCTTCTATCAATGTCTGGCAATTCTTCTTCAAATTATACAATAAATCATACACATGAAAGTGAATAAGTATGGCATGTTTAAAGAATAATAAAAGCAGCCAGACAACGTGGCTCACACTTATAATCCTAACAATCTGGAAGGCCAAAGTGGATGGATTGCTTGAGTTCAAGAGCAAAACCACATCTCCACTAAAAATAGAAAAACTAGGTGGGCATTATGGCATGCACCTCTAGTCCCAGCTACTCAGGAGGCTGAGACAAGAGGATTGCTTGAGCCCAAGAGACTGAAGTTGCTGTGAGCTATGATACCATGACACTTTACCCAGGACAACAGAGTCCTGAAAAAATAATTAAGTAATTAATTTTAAAAGCACAAAAACATGCTCATCACTCACATTCATTTTCAGAAAAGAAAACAGCACCAAAAATCTGGAAGCCCCTTCATGCCCCTATCTGATTGTGTAACCTTTGTCACTTATCACAGAAATAAAAATAAAATGTTTTGTTCATGATTCCCTTGCTTCCCTTTACAACTACAAAGACATGAATCCCTAAATAACATACTGCCTAATTTTGCCTCCTTTTTGTGTAATCACACAATATAAGCTTCCACGGCTTTCTTTTCTTTCTTTTTTTTTTTGCAGTTTTTGGCTGGGTCTGGGCTTGAACCCGCCACCTCCAGCGTATGGGGCCAGCGCCCTACTCCTTTGAACCAGAGGTGCGACCCAGACTTTCTTTTCTTGCTCAACAATGCTGTTCATAGTCATTCCTATTAATTCATATAGTTGTGATTTACTCACTTTCACAGATACATGACACTCACATATCTGCACATAAATATACTATAATTCATTAGTCCAGTCTACTCATGGCAGAAATTTGGTTTGTTTCAGTTTTTTGGCTAGTATCAATAATGCCAGGAACATTCTCATCCATCTCAGGATAGATGAGAGGCACTTACAAATGCCTCTAAAAGTCTATATGCGAGAGTAGAGTTTCTGGTGTGGGTTTTGAGACTTCCCAGAGTGTTCCACAGCTCCACATTTTGGCAAACAGTTGGTATTGTTAGATGTTCTCCTACTGAATTATTTTTTTCATCCTGAGACTTTTTTAACATGATCAACATCAATCTTCTGTCAGTTACAGAGAAAGCAAACCTCTCTATCCAGCATGCAGCTTATCTCTTACCTTTGCTTATGGAGCCTTTCATTTTGTAGAAGTTTTACCTTAATGTGGCCAACTTCAATACTTTTTCCTTAATGGACTTTTTCTTATTTAAGGATTCTCACATTTGAGATACTATATTCTACCACGATGATAATGATAATCTCCCATATCTTCTTCTGAAAGTTATTAAAATGTCCCTTTCATGAAGAGATTGTTAATCCAATGAGAAATGAAATTCATATTCTTTGTAGGTCAAATTTTTTCCTATATAGGTAATTGTCTCATAACAATCAATGCAGAATCCTCGCATCTCCCTACTTACTTAATATCAATTCCAGTTTATAGTAAGTACCAAAATATGAACAGAGCTATTTTAAAGTTCTATCAAAAAGTTGATTAACCTTGTGTCATTGCTAAATCATCTTAATAACTACAGAAGTATAAGTCTTACTACCTACTCAGGCATGTCCTCACACACGAATGCTCTTCCCATGAATAAAATCAGTCCCTCAACTTATCCAAAGAACTCAGTGGAAATTTTGATTAGAGTTGCACTGAAATTATAGATTGATTGTGGAAGAATTGCTATCTTCATGTTATTGTTTTCTTACGTATGACTCTACAAACTTCTAAATATCTCTTTTTCTCTGTTGCTATGTTTTGAAAAAATATTTGATAATTTTATCCCTACGTATCTTGACCATCTATGCAAGTAATTTTCAACAAAGCAGACACAAGGAGGAGACAAGATGGCGGACTGAAGCCAGCTTTCCACAGAGGCTCCCGTCCAGAAGGAGTGTTAAGGGACAAAAAATTCAGTAAGTAACCTGGAGGATTCGAGATGTACCAAGAGAGAAGGTTGAAGAACACACATCAACACCACTGAGGCGAGCTGAGACCACAAGGACGCCAAAAAAAGGTACAAAATTCATCACCAAGCAGACGGGAGTCCCCCCTCCCCCAAAAGACCGGCTTAAGAGCCCCACAAATAAAAGGGCAGAAATTAAAGGCCCTCCCACTTCAATTCACGGGAGTGACCTTCTAAAAACTGGACCTACCTCCCCTACTAGGGTGCCATGGTGCTCCCCAGCCAGGCATAAAACTATAAAACTTTAAATATCTTTCTTGGCAATCCAGCATTCCCCTCCACTTACACAGAGGTCTAGAGATCTGTCCCCCAAGAGTTCGGATTCTTGGGTGATTTATGGAGGAGAGGGGTGTGGACAGAGCCCGAGTTGCAACTGACAAGCACTAACTCTGAGGCACGGGAGTGAGGAGCACGTGGCTGAGGGAGAGTCATGCCACGGCAGCACTTCCCTGCGACACTTCCCTGCTACGGGATGCACCAGCCCTCTTTGAGCAGCAATACGGCCAGGCATAAAACTGAGTGAAACTGTAGCTTTCCCATTTGAAGTGCTAAGCTCCCAGCACTCCCTCCCCCCTCTCACTCAGGGGTCTGGGGGCCTGTCCCCCAGGAGTTCAGATTCTTGGGTAACTCCTCCAGGGGAGCGGACAGTCCCTGAGCTGCGACTGGACAGTGCTGGCACTGAGACACTCGAGGGAGGAGAGGGCACCTGGCTGAGAAGGAGCTACGTCTCAACGGCACTTCCCTGCAGTGTGGTGCAGCAGCATACCTTGGACAGCAATACGGCCAGGCATAAAACTGAGTGAGCGTTTCCAGCACTGAGCTCCCAGCACTCCCTCCCACTCCCACTCGGGCATCTGGGGGCCTGCCCCCCAGATCCGGATTGTTCGGTGACCACTTGTGGGGTGCTCAGTGCCTGAACTACACTGTCTATGGGGCGTAGAAGTGAGGAGACAATGGTCGGCTAGAAGGGAACCGCTCCAGAGCGGCGGTTCCCAGAGACACGGAGCGGCAGCTGTCTTCTGGCAGTGGTGCGACCAGGCACAAAACTATGCGAGCTGTAGCTCTGGGCTCGGAGCACTCTCCTTTGTTCCCAGTCTCAGATCTGGAGGCCTGTCCCCCAAGAGTCCGGATCTCTGGAGGGGTGTGGACAGAGCATAAACTGCAGCTGGTCAGCGAAGGGTCGACTAGGTGCCCACACCAGAGCGGCAGTTCCTGGAGGCGGATCAATAGCCGTTTTTTTTGTTTGTTTGTTTTTTTCTTTAACAGCAAAATGGGTCACTTCTAGATATTCTGAAGCCACACCCCCTGTCTCCCTGGGCAACCAGAGGAGGCCACCAGTGAGTAAAGGATTTGTCTGACACTGCTCACAAACCCAGAAAGCTTCCAGGTCAGGGCCTACTCAGAGAGGTAATCGAATACAAACCTCCAGCAGCAAAGACATTTGAACTCAGAACAGCCTGTCTTCTGCAGGCAATTTTAGCAGAAACAGAGACAGAATTCCACAAACTTGTCCTGTCCTGTTCTGTTCTGTTCACAACATCAATAAGGGGCGGGGCTAAGTCTGAGTGAACACCCCCCCCACCTTCATCAAGCACCCAAGGATGTCTGGCCTCACCTCCTGCTAGATAGCGGCAGACTGCAGAGGCCTAGCAGATTTCCTTGCAAATCAAGCAGGTGCAAACCCCTAGAGTATCTGTTCACTACAGGCAACTGGGTCAGCCATCTGCAGAGATACCAGTGACTGGGTCCGACGGAGTGGCAAAGAGGGGAAGGAGACATCAACCTTCCCAGACTGACCTACTTGCTAGGTGGCTTCTCCTGACTCCATGCAGCACTGGAGTAAGCCATATCAGAATAGTCACTAGCCCACTGAGATCCAGTCCCCAGAGACCTCTTGAACTCTCCCACATGAGACAGGTGCTGGTTGAGACACTTGATTTGGACCTTCTGAACTGAACCAATAGACTGAGGACTTT
>CAUYPK010121715.1:0-47674 GCA_963574355.1 Loris lydekkerianus | reverse complement strand
CTCAGCAAGGCCCGGCCTGAAACTGCCTCTACCTAGATACAGCCAATGTGGTACCATGCCACTGACCCGACCCTGTCACTCACCTCTTCCCCCGCCTTCTTTCCCTGCCCCTTCTCCACAATAAAAAAATAAATAAATTCAAAAAAATAAAAATAAACTTGTGGGAAAAAAAAAAAAAGAGTTCCTCCTTAAATTGATTTCAGGTTTTATTCCCCTGTGATCTGAGAAGGTATATAGTATAATTTTAGTGTTTTCTACATTAGTTGAGATTTGTTTTATGGCCTGACATATGATCTGTCTTGGAAAATGTCCCATGTGCTAATAAGAAAAATGTATATTCTGCAATTTGGAGTTGATGTTCTACAAATGTCTCTTAGGTCCATTTGTTCCAGAGTCTCACTTAAGTCCAGTATTTCTTTGTTGAACTTCTGCCTCAATGATCTGTCTAATTCTGTCAAGAGAATATTGAAGTCCCCATCTATTATGATGTTGCTATTTATTTCTTTACTTATATATAGTAAAATATGCTTTATTAATCTGGGAGCTCCTGTGTTAAATACATACGTATTTAGAATTGTTATATCTTCTTGTTGAATCCATCCCTTATCATTATATAATTACCATCTTTGTCTTCTTTTAAACCATTGTTGACTTAAAATCTACTTTAACCAATAAGAAAAGCTAATCCAATAAGGAGTAGCTAATCCTACTTGCTTTTGGTTTCCATCTGCATGAACATTTTTTTTCAATCCCTTTACCTTGAGTCTATCAGAATCTTTGTGACTTAAATGGGTTTACTGGAGATAGTATGTATTTGGGTTAAGACTGTTCACGTTCAGTGTTAGTATTGATGGGTGAGAAAGTGTTCTGATCATAATTTTGATTGTTACCTCATTGCTTTATTCTTTCCCTCGTGTTACTGTTTTATGAGAGTTCTGAGTTTTAACACTGATGGGTATTGATTGCTCTGTGTCTGTTCCTTGTATAGAACACTTTTAAGCATTTCTTATAGGCCAGGTCTAATGATGACCAATTCCTTTAGTGATTGCTTGCCTGGAAAAGACTTTATTTCTCCCTCCTTTATGAACCTTAGTTGTACAGGGTACAGTATTCTTAGCTAGTAGTTATTCTCTCTAAGGAGACTAAAGATAGGATTTCATTCCTTTCTGGCTTACAGGGTTTCTATTGAGAAGTCAGTTATTAGTTACTAATAGGGGTGGCGAACAAGTTCGACTACGCGCTCGGAGATCTCTCCTCAGAGGTCCCTCCTCAGAAGCAGCATAACAAAATCCAAACTTGGCAAAGAGCCACAGTATACAAAATAATGATAAGAGGCAAAGAACCGAAATTCATTTTGGCCGGGAGCCACATGCTGCTCTAGCCGCATGTTCGCCACCCCTGTATTAGTATGACGGGTTTCCCTTTGTAAATTACTTCATATTTTCACCTCATGGTTCGTAGGAATTCCTTCTGATTAGTATACACCTTGATGATGCTGTTTTTGCAGTGAATCTCTGAGTGTTCTTTGAGGCTTTTGTATCTGGATGTCCATTCATTCTTCCAATCCATGAACACGGAATGTCTTTCCATATTTTTGCATGATTTGTGATTTCTTTCATCAGTGTTTTATAGTTCTCCGTGTAGAGATCTTTCACCTCCATGGTGAAGTATACTCTCTAGCAAGACCAGGAAAGTTTCCTCAATTATGCCTTCAAATAGGTTTTCCAGAGTTTTACTTTTCCTTCTTCACCCTCAGGGATGCCTGTGATTCTTATATTTGGCCATTTTACTGTTCTGTTCTTAAAAATTTTCTCTGTAGGCTTGGCACCTATAACTCAGTGGTTAGGGTGCCTGCTTCATACACCACAGCTGGCAGGTTTGAACCCAGCCTGGGGCAGCTAAACAACAATGACAACTGCAACAAAAAAAATAGTCGGGCGTTGTGGAGGGTACCTGTAGTCCCAGCTACTTGGGAGGCTGAGGCAAGAGAATTGCTTAAACCCAAAAGTTGGAGGTTGCTATGAGCTGTGACACCATAGCATTCTACCATGGGGGACATAATGAAACTCTGTCTCCAAAAAAAAAAATTTCTACTGTATTTTGTATTTCCCTAAATGAAGTTTTTATTTCCAGAAGTTTCTATTTGGGTTTCTTTGTAATAAATGTAGTAATATTTTATTCATTTTTTATATTATTTTTCTGGGTTTTTTGAGTTGGTTTTCCATTTTCTCTAGGATCACATTGAACTACTTTATAATCCATATTTGGAATTCTTTACCTGTCACTTCAGTATTTCATTTTGGTTGGTATTCATTTTTAGAGAGCTAATATATCCTTTGGGAAGGTCCTTTCATTCTGATTTTTTTTTTATTTCTAGAGTTCTTATGCTCATCTGAAGCAACTGTCACTTCTTGTTTGGGGGGGTTTCTTTTGTTTAGATGGGACTGTATTTTTCTTCTCACTCTTAGAAGTATGCCTGTAGCATGTGTTGGGTAAGGACCTTTGGCTTTGTTTGTAGGTACATTGATAGGGGTCTAGGTTCTGCATGTTGGTTATAGATATTTTTAGTGTGGTGGTTTTTGCAATTGCTAGTTTTTCATAGGTTGTAGCAGAAGTGTACTGTGTGGATGGGCAGATTCCCTGTCTTTTGTCAACAAGGGTGATAGAGATTTTCAAAATTTTTTCTCTTTCCCATTAACATGGTCTTCTTAACAGTATGAATTACATTGTGATGCTCAGTTTAATCTCTAAGTCAGCAGGTGGCACTTGTGGGTAAGAGTCAGCCACACCCTGTATTATTAAGTCAGTAAACACTGTAATGGGCTATACAAGTTGTCCTCCCTGGTGGTAGGTGGCACTTGCAGAAAGGAGCCAGCTGCAGTGGTATATGTGTGGACGAATAACCAGCTCTAGTCAATTAAGAGAAGTACTTGAATGCCCCAGGTGGTGGGTGAGACCCTGAAGCTCTCAGAAGACTCCTTATTCTCCACCATAGCAGCTCACCAGACCATGCCTTTAGGCTTCACAAGGGCTATGTGAGCAGGGGCCAAGAGTCAGCTCCCATATGGCTGGGGAAAGCTACCCAAAGGGGCTAAAATGGCACCACCAAGCCAGAAAGTCTACTCACGGGGTGGGGTGCATCTTGGATTCACAGTCTGGCTGTTGGGAGTAGTTTTCACTCTTTTCCCTCTTCCCTTGCACCATGAATTTCCTTTTAGCATCTGGCCACAAGCAGCATCCCAAACTAGCCAAGCTCACCAGCTGTGGCACCGCAGATTATGAGTTTCCCTGCCAGGACTCTAACACCACAGGTTAGGAGCTTCCCTGCTAGGACCCTGCACCTGTCTGAAAGTGCAGCTCTGCCCTGTGGGGGACTGCTCCACAGGTGTGCTACAGCTCAGGCCCACACCATACTGTTTCCTTACCTAGGCCCCCTCATTTCCCAAGATTAGTTCACAAATCTCCCCTCCGTGCTTGCAAGCAACATGAATGAATCCTGGGGGTATGGGATCCAGCCTGCTTGCCTGTCCTCCAGTCCCTTAAGTTCAGTCTCTGATTGTACCAGGGAGATGTGTGCTGGTCCCAAGCTGCCCATGGAGTCCTAGCACAGGCTTTGGAGGAGAACCAGCAGGCAGGGAGCTCAAAGTGTGTGTACCTCTTGGTCTGCTGCAGGTCTTTAAGAGGAAGGTCATGAGCCCCACTCTCTGTAGAAGTCTCTGTGTGCTGGATGCTTCCCCCTCTTCCCTTGACAGAAGGGAAGCAGCTAGTTCTGAGAGCTCCAGCTTAGTCATTCCTTAGGGCACCTGTGCCAGCTCACTTGGGAACTGCCATGGCTGCACAGGCAGCTCTGGGTAGGGGAGGGAGAGAGGAAGAGAAGAGTCTGAATGGAGAAGAGCTGGCACTCTCCTTCCCTTTGTCCTGACAAAGGAGATTTGTTGTACTCTCCTCTCTCCCGAATGTTGCTCTGGGATCACATAGTTCTTCTGGGACCTGACAGCCCTCCTTTTGGCCACCACAGTCTGAGCAGGTGTTGGGAGATATTTGTGCAGGATCTAGAGATGAGAGAACTGAAAGGCTTAAGCGCTCTGGAGGACAAAGGCACGTAATGGTTGAAGAGCAGTATAGCGCCCTCTGCCTTGGGTAGGGTCTGTGTTGAGGGAGAGCAACCTATGGGGTCTGGGAACCCACTGCTGGGTTCGAGAAGTGCATAGTTCACTGGTGGCGGCAGCTTTGGGGGCTCTTGAGGATATATAAGCTCTCCAACAGTTTGGGAGCCTGCAGTCTGCCAGACGTGTGAGGGGAGGAAGAACAAACACTCCCACCTACCCTTTCCATTGGGCTCCAGATTCCTCAGGGGTAGATCTCTGCCCAAACCTTGCTCCTTCTTATTCTGCCCCAGGACTTCCTACCATGGAATCTAGTAAATTCTGGCCCTTTTCCCTCAGAAATCCATCTGAAACTTTTCCTTCTTTCTTTCTTTCTTTCTTTTTTTTTTTTTTTTTTGAGACAGAATGTCACTATGTCACCCTTGGTAGAGTGCCGTCACAGCTCACAACAACCTCAAACCCGGGGGCTTAAGCGATTTTCTTGCCTCAGCCTCCCAAGTAGCCAGGACTACAGGCACCCACAGCAATGCCCTGCTATTTTTTTGTTGTCATTGTTGTTTTAGCTGGCCCAGGCTGGGTTCAAACCTGCCAACCTCGGTGTATGTGGCCGGCACCCCAACCACTGAGCTATGGGTGCCACCACTTTTCCTTCTTTCTGATGATGTGGTGACCAATGTCTCTACTTAGCAGTCTTACCTCCCCTGTATGCCTATCTCTTGATGGAAATGATGGGTTGAATCTCTTCTTATTTGTATATCTTCTTATCTCATCTTGGAGCTCCACAATAAAATGCAAGTGTTAACTGCTAGCCATGTCCCCAATTCATGTTGTAAATAGTTTTATGCCCTCTTTGGGTTAAGTATTATCCTCTGGTTTAATGCAAAAGTCTTGACTTTTTAAAAATTAAAGCTAAGAACCCAAACCAAGAAAGGCAATTAACTGTGTAGTTTTATTTATATAAAAAAATCTAGGCCAGGTGTGGTGGCTCATGCCTGTAATTCTAGCACTCTGGGAGAACGAGGCAGGGCTCACAGGTTTGAGACCTGCCTAAGCCAGAGCAAGACCACATCTCTAGAAAAAAAAAAAAAAAAAAATAGCCAGGCATTGTGGTGAGCACCTATAGTCTCAGCTACTTGGGAGGCTCAGGCAATAGAACTGCTTGAGCCCAAGAGTTTGAGGTTGCTGTGAGCTATGACACCATAACACTCTACCAAGGGTAACACAGTGAGACTCTGTCACAAAAAAAAAAAAAAAATCTAGTAAAAACAAACTAAGGTATGGTGACATAAAGCAGATAGCTGGGTTTCAGTTAGTACGAGTGAGAATAGGGAGGGGAAGAGGGAAGAAATTACAAAGGTACCTGAGGAAACTTTTTAGGGTGATGTATATATGTTAACCATCTTAATTGTGGTGATGATTTTACAGAACTATACGTATGTCAAAACACTGAATTTTAACATTGTGGTGATGCCTGCCTATAGTTACAACTACCAGGGTTCATTGAGGCTTTTGTATCTGGATGTCCGTATCCCTAGACCAGGGAGTCTAAGGCAGGAGAATTGCTGAGGCCAGGACTTCAAGGCTGCAGTGCACTGTGATCACTCCTGTGAACAGCCACTGCTCTCCAGCCTGGGCAACAAGGCGAGACTCTCCCTATAAAGTAATTAATTAATTAAAAATATACATGTATCAAATTTTGCAGTTGAAATGTCTACAGTTTATTGTATATTAATTTTACCTTAATAAAGCTATCAAAATTTTAAAACTTTTGAAAGAATAGCATTGACTTTTATACAATATTATTGATTAGGCTGTTAGAAAACACTTATTTCCCTATGATTCTCTTTAAAATGATTTTTCTTTAATTTGATACTATAATCAGCTGTATTTTTAATTTGTACTACTTTGCTTCTACCACAACTAGCCTTGCAATTTTTAGTCTTTTTTTTCCTTTTCTAAAATGTAATATATATGTAAACATATTTGCTGCTTTAAAAAAAAAAAAAAGGCCTGGATATAATTACTATATTTTTTAAGGGCTATTTGATATTGTATACCTGTTTCTCTTTTACAAAGTATAAATGTAATGGGTTTATTACCTTGTGTTGATGCTGCCCTTTTATTTTTTAACAGATGGAGAGGACAGATCAGCTTCTGACAGTGATGATTGTATTATTACCAGTCCTATCACCAAGAATATCAAACAGGTCAGTAACTTGATGCCAACTAGAAATGTTCTGAAATAAGGCTGCTCTTTATTCACTGTACACAGTTCATCAGTCTTTTTTTTTTTTTTTTTTTTTTTTGCTGTCACCCAGGCTACAGTGCCATGGCCTCAGCCTAGTTCACAGGAACCTCCAACTCTGGGCTCAAGCAGCCTTCTTCCATCAGCCTCCCAAATAACTGGCATGAACCACGATGCCTAGCTAATTTTTCTTTTTTTTACAGACAGGATCTGGCATTGCTCAGGCTGGTCTCAAACTCCTGACGTCAAGTGGTCCTCCCACATTGGCCTCCCAGAGTGCTAGGATCACAGGCATGAGTTACCATGCCCAGCCCACATACGAAAAACTTAAGGCGAAAGTATTTCTGGAAAATTTAATGTTTATTGTAATCTCAACCAAGTAATTATCTAGTACAAGAAAATTTTATTCATTTTTTTATTACATAATAGACTATAACATGTAAGCATTATTTTTGCTAAGAGTCCCTAATTATTAGCTTCAGTAATTACTTGCTTACACCAGCAAACTTTCCTGACTCCTTTTCACCACCAGTGTACAAAGATTTATTGAGTTAGATAGGAACTTTAAAGAATTCAGAATGTGAGCTTGCCTTTGAAACTGTAATAGTTTGCCTATGGGAATTTGTAGACTAGTCATATATAAATATGTCCACTGATAAATTTATGGTTACTTCATTTCTGCCAAAAAATTAAACCTTAGAAGATAATTAATCTTGCGCAGGTATACTTTGCTCATTCTGTAGCACATTGCTGATAAGCATGTAAACTGAAATTTTGAGAAGAGAATTATATTTCATTATAATTAAATGGCATTGTATGGCAAGTAAACTGTTTACCAGAGCATTCTTTACTATAATTGGGAAATAGTTTTTTTGAAGTAAGTGTAAGTGAAGTATAAAGCTGTAACTATTTCTATTTATCTACAATTTTCTTAAATAGCTACTTTTTTGAACTTTTTTTTTTAATTTCTTCTTTATAGTAAGAATTGCAGTATTTCTCTTTAACTCTTCTTTCACAGTTCTTAGCTTAATTTCTTTCTTTCTTTCTTTCTTTTTTTCTTTTCTTTTTTTTTTTTTTTTTTCTGAGGCAGAGTCTCACTTTATCACCCTGGGTAGAATGCTGTGGCGTCATAGCTTACAGCAACCTTAAACCCTTGAGCTCAAGTGATTCTCTTGCCCCAGCCTCCTGAGCATCTGGGACTATAGGTACTCACCACAATGCCTGGTTATTTTTAGAGATGGGGTCTCACCCTTGCTCAAGATGGTCTCAAACTTCTAAGCTCAAGCAATCCACCCACCTCAGTCTCCCAGAGTGCTGGGAGTACAGGCGTGAGCCACCACATGTGGCCCTCTTACAGTACCAGGTATTCCCAGGTGGTCTCCCATCCAAGCTCTAACCAGGTCTGACCCTGCTTAGCTTCTGAGATCAGACAAGATTGGGTGCATTCACAGGTGCATTCAGGGTAGTATGGCCATAGACACTTAATCTCTATAAAACAAAACCATGGAACAGAACATTTTAGTTGTTACAGATGCCTTCACAAAATAGCGACATCCATTGTTTCTGTGCCTGATATATACAAACAAAGTATTTCATCAACCAGGCTTGGCACCTGTGGCTCAAGCAGCTATGGCGCCAACCACATACACCTGAGCTGCCAGGTTCAAATCCAGCCCGGGCCACCAAACAACGATGGTTGCAAACAAAAAATAGCCAGGTGTTGTGGCAGGCACCTGTAGTCCCAGCTACTTGGGAGGTGGAGGCAGGAGAATCGCTTGAGCCCAGGAGTTGGAAGTTGCTGTGAGCTGTGATGCCACAGCACTCTACCCAAGGCGATAGCTTGAGGCTCTGTCTCCCCCCCCCCAAAAAAAAAGTATTTCATCAACCCAAAGTTCTTTATGATTATTATTATATAATAATTACAATAACATCATCTAACCTATGGCAACCTGATGTGGAATCTTCATTGTTCAAATTGAGAAATCAAGGAAGGAATCTTGTAAATGGTTGCCCAAAGACCTTTAATTATGCCATTCAAATCGATTTTGTTTTGCTTTATCAAATCTGAAATTGTTATTTTATCAAACCAATGAATGGAAATTCTCCACCCTCTATTAGAACAATTTGATAAGGGATGTCAGTGGGAAAATGGGCCATTCTTGTGGGATTTTTTTGTAGCTATAAACAGAACCAATAGGCTATGTATCAAAAGGAATTTGTTAAAGGAAATGGCTCATGTGATTCCGGAGACAGAAATCCCAAGATCTGCAGCAAGCTGGTGACTCAGGAGAACTGATGAGGTTCAAAGGCCTGAAAAGCAGGAAAGCTGATGGTATAAGTCTCAGCATAAAAGCCAGCAGCACAAGACCCAAGAATAACTTAGGTTTCAATGCAAAGGTCCAAAGGCAGGAAGAGATCCATGCCCAGCTGAAGGCCATCAGGCAGGTGAAGTCTACTCTTAGCCTTTTTGTTCTATTCAGGTTATGCTGTTTGGGAATATGTGTTCATGAAGTAAAGTAGTAATTCAGCAGTTAAATTACCATATAAAGCAATGTCAGAAGACAGTACAATAACTAATAGTCATATTCATATACTTGAGCTAAAGAATATTGCTATTTGTTGGCTCTTCTCCCTCATTTTCCTGATGAATAAACTGAGACCTTGAGAGCAAAAGTGACTTTCTCATAATCATGTCAGTAACTAAGGACATTCTGAGGTAGGAAAGGTTTAGAGTGATTTTTTTTTTTTAATAGACTTCATGGAGGATGGGCTCGTTAGTTGGCCCACCTGGCCTCCTTCCTTTCTCATGGGCTGTGTGTCTGCCTTTTCTCATTTTAAGCTGAATTCTCTTGCCTCAGCCTCCCAAGTAGCTGGGACTATAGGCGCCCACCACAACACCTGACTATTTTTTTGTTGCAGTTGTATTGTTTATTTTAGCTGGCCGGGCCGGATTCAAACCCACCAGCTTTGGTGTATGTGGCCAGCGACTTACCCACTGAGCTACAAGTGCTGCCCAAAGTAAACAATTCTTCATGCCTCATCTTTCCTGTGCTTTCAGAAATTCTACCTGGCAGCAGGTACTGACCACTATCCTGTGTTGTCTTAGTTCATTTTTTGTTGCTATAATGAAATACTTGAGGCTGGGTAATTTATAGAAACAGAGCTTTATTTGGTTCCATAGTCTGTACAAGAAGCATGGCACTATCATTTGCCTCTAGTAAGGCCCTCAGGCTGGTTCCATCTATGGTGGAAGGCTGCGAGAAACTGATGTAGGCAGAGATCACATGATAAGACAGGAAGCCAAAGTGGGAGAAAGGAGGTGCCAGACGCTGTAACAGCCACGGCTCACAGAGACCAGTAGAGTGAGCACTCACTCATCCACAGGAACAGCACTGATCTTCTCAGAAGGGATCCACCCTTATGACCAGAACACCTCCCACTGGGCCCTCTCTAACACTGTCACTCTGCAGAGTGAATTTCAACATGAGGTTTGGTAGATACATATCCAAACCATATTACAGGTGAAGCTTAGTTTTGTTAAGTATACCAAATATAATAAAATGGTATCATATGGAAACAAAACTCAAGAAATTGTCATAATAGGAGTGCTGTGGTTTGAATCATGGTGTCCCCTCCAAAAGTCATGTGGAAACTTAAACTCAGGTGCAAGGGTATTAAAGAGTCATGGCCCTTGGGATTAATTAAGGCATGAGGGCTCTGCACCCTAAGAATAGCACCCTGATAAAAGGGCTTGAAGTGAAGGGAGCGCTCCTTACTCTTCTGTTCTTCTGCCTTGTGAGGACTTAGTGTTCCTTCTGCAGAGGATGGAGCAACAAAGTGTCAACTTGGAACCAAAGCAAGCAGCCCTTCCCAGACACCAGACTTGCCTGTTCCTTGGACTGGAACTTGCCAGCCTCAAGAACTGTGAGAAATAGGCCAGGCACAGTGTCTCACACCTGTAATCCCATCAGTCTGGGAGACCAAGGTGGGTAGATTGCCTGAGCTCACAGGTTTGAGACCAGCTTGAGCCAAAGCGAGACCTTCTCTGTAAAAATAGCTGGGCATTGTGGCAGGCGCCTTCCAGCTACTGGGGAGGCTGAGGCAAAAGAATCGCTTGAGCCCAAGAGTTTGAGGTTGCTGTGAGCTATGACGTCACAGTACTCTACCAAGGGGAACAAAATGAAACTCTGTCTAAAAAATAATAATGATAATTATGAGAAATAAATTTTTGTTGTTTAGAAATTACCCAGTCTGTGATATTTTGTAACAGCACAAATGGATCAAGACAGCATTTTATTTTGATTAGACCAGTTTTCAGTATACTACTTCAGCAAATTATTGAACACAAATCATGGAAGCTTTGTCTTTGAATATTGCAGAAGTGCTGTAAAGAATGTCTATATGCCCTTTACTCAGATACACAAATCTATTTGTTTTATAATTTCCGTTCTCTCTTACGTATGCACATATATGTGCACATACTTGGGTATTTATTTGTAAACATACATTCGTATATACATGATTGTTATGAACCATTTGAGAGTTGCAGAAATCATGCCCTTTACCCCTATATAATCTACAGTTTCTATTAAAAATCTGCCAGTTGTTCCAATAGTATTATTCATAGCATTTTATTAATCTGGCCCAAGATCCAATCCAGATCCCACTCTGGATTTTGTTTTCATGTCTCTTGGCCTCCATTAATACAGAAGGGTTTCTCAGTCTCTGTTTTTTTTAAACGTAGGCCATTTATATGATAGACGATCCCAATATCCATTTGGATTGGTCTGGTATTACCTCCAGGTCAGATTCCAGTTATTCATTTTGGTAGGAATACAAGACCAACGCTACATCCTCTTCGGTGCCTGATATCAGGAGGCACAGAACGTCATTTTCACTAATTGTTGATGGTGTTCACTCTGGTCACAGTGTTGTATCATAAATCTTTTTTGGTATGTGACTCTTTTTGTTCTTTTAGAGATAAGGTCCTGCTCTGTCCGCAGGGTAGAGAACAGTGTTGTCATCACAGCTCACTGAAGCCTTGAATTGCTGGGCTTCAGTGAGCCTCCTGCCTCAGCCTCCCATGTAGTTGTGACTACAGGCATGTACTGCTACACCTAGCCAGTTTTTTCTATTTTCTGTAGAGACATATTTTGTATTTTCTGTGTTGTCTCCGCTGGTCTCAAGCTCCTAGCCTCAAGCAAACCTCCCTCCTCAGCCTCCAAACATTCTGGAATTGCATGCAAAAGCCACTGCACATGGTCCATAAATCCTTTTATAAGCTTAAAAATATTTGTGGCTCATTAGTTTCCCTTTTGTCTCCTAAGAACTGTTTCTGTAGAAATCTCAGAACAGTGATAGCTTTCATAGGAAGGAAGGTATAGCTAATTGCCTATTATGTGCTGAAGCACATCCTCTGTAATATCTCCTCATAACGTATTTCATCAGCATCTACTGTATGTCAGGCAGACATAAAAGAGGCAATTCCTTCCCAGGAGATCCTGGGGGAAAGCAATTATAATACATGGCAGTTAGCACCAGGAGAGTGGGATGCTCAGGGCGCTGGGGGAGGCTCCAGAGGACATGCCTGACTCAGCAGGAGGGGCCTCCATCACGGATGGCTTCCTAGAGCCAGGAAAGCTTGAGCAAGGGTTTAAGATGACGGGGAGTTAGTGGGAAAGGGGAAAGTATCATTATAGGCCTGGAGAGAACGTGGAGCGTGGCTTGTTCTGGAATTCAGAGTTGGTTCTAGGACATGCCATGCCTGTGCTGGTGGGTATGGGGAGCCACAGGAGAGTAGGCTGAAAAGGTAGGCATGGGCCAGAGCATTGAGGCTTCTGGGGATTTTTAAGAAATGGGGAAAGATCACTGATTCATTAAACAGATATTTAGAGAGCACTTGCTGTGTTGCAAGTCTTACTCTCCAGTCTGGGAATAAGTGAATAAGAGAATTAAGGATATTATTCTGACGGAGTTTAGACTCTTGTATTACATTTTAAAACATCATGCCGTCAAAAATGTGAAAAAATAGATTTGAGCCACAGATTAGTTAAAAGTCAATAGATGAGTTGTAAATTCCAGGTACTAAAATTAAATAAAATTTTTTTTAAATGTATAAAAAGTAAAGAGAGAACCTTACGACATAGTTATCCCCACCTTACAGGCTTTTTAAAAGTTGCCTCCATCTTATAATGTCACAAACTAAGACTAGAAGTCGTGTCCTAGATAAACATCATTCATGCCGGTGACACTGTGCATTGTATTTGTCTAATGCATTCACTGTATAAGCAATTCAACATCATTCAGGGTTTGTTTTTTTTTTTCGTATTATAGAATCTGACAGCTCATAATTATTTCTTAGAAATGTTGATCCTTAAAAAGAATCTAACAAATTTCCCAAGACTTCCACATACTACTTAGTTCTTTTTCTTTTCTTCATGTCTGTGATGTATAATTAATCATAGATTACTTCATTTTGTTTCATTTCATTTACAACATTTATGAGCTTCCCTTTGTTGGTATGAAATGCTTGTCCCCTCCTTTCCTTTCCAAAGTGGCGTAATTAGTGTTAGCATCTTTTTTTAACAGGCTACATAAAGTTTAGTGGCTGGATTAAATCAAGTCATTAACATAATGTGCTACCCAATTTGCCCCTATCTCTCTTCGTTTCCCGGACATCAAAGTGCCACAGAGCGCAAGTGTAATTGTGCCTTGCTGGCCTGTCAGATCCCGTCAGCCTGATGACTGCTGCTTTTACTAAAAAGCTTCTAGGCATAATAATTAAAGGCGAGGGTTAGGGGGGGCAGAAGTCTGAGAAATGTAAAACTTTGGACATTTCTCTATAAATATTTTATTAATTTGAATAATCAGAAGTTAACAGTATAAATGTGATGTATAATACATTGATTAAAAGCCTTGTTTCAGGTCCTCAAATAGACATCAAAACTGAAAATTTGCATCTGTCATGGCATTAAAAAAAAAAAAGAATTAACAATCCTCCTTTCACATTATTTCTTATTTTATCATTTAAGTAATGCAGGCTTCATTTCTCACAACAAAATGCATCACTATCAATTCACAGATACCTTAAAATGTGCCCACAGGTGAGAATGGGAAATTACAGGCTGAAAGAGCAATGAACTCTTCTGTACAGTACATATTTACACCATTGTCTGCCTTTGGTCCTGCTAATAGCAGTTTTGTAAAAGCTGCCATATTCAATTGTTCTACATTGCAATTTCAGCTGGAAACTAACGTCTCTGAACAATGAGCTGGCGTTCCCAGGTGATTGCAATAATGATGTTCAGCAAAATAGGTATTTAAACTTTGAAAGGCAAAAAGCAATTCATTATTTTACAATTCATGTATGAAAAATTATTAAATCACTTCAGAATCAAATATGATATCCTATCCGTGGATAAAATAAGCCCCTCCCAATGTTTTGCATGTGAAGGCTTAACCTAGATAGAATATAGGTTTTAAAATATATTTTATGTAAAGCCAGAAATATTGGATTACTCAACTCTCCTAAAAGTAATTGCTTTAAAAAGTCTTTATGCTTTGCAACTTATCTTCTCCTAATATATCATGAACATTTTTCCATAGTAGTATACTCTATTATTTTTAACATATGCATAATCTTGCATTAATAAAGCTGTACCTTATTTAAATAAGTCCCTATTGATAGACCTTTAGGTTTCTATCATTTTTAGCTAATAAAAACATATCTGATTAAATAACTATTTTAAACATTACAATGTTTGAAAATTTCTGTTCCCTCTCATCACACTCTTTGACAAACTAATGGATAAGAAATTATGCCTTACTTATGATTCCATTAAAAAAAGAATCAAAAAAGTTATATATACATGTATTTCTAGATCACGTACAGACATAACATTTAGGTTTATATACTAAGCAAAGAAAATGTGTAGAAGGATTAGACACAGAGTCCTAACAGTGTTAGCAGTGAATATCTCTAGGGCAGGAGTCAGCAAACAGTAGCCCATGTGCCAAATCCAACCCTCTACCTATTTTTGTAAATAAAGTATTATTGAAACACAGACACACCCATTTATTTACATATTGGCTATGCTGCTTTCACTATATGAGGGCAAAGTTGAGTACTTGCAACAAAGACTATACAGCCTGCAATTCCTAAAATACTTGCTGTCTGGCATTTTGCAGAAAAAATTGCCAGCACCTATTTAGGTGATGCGATGAAACAAGCATTTTTATGTTATGCATTTGATAATTTATATTATTGGATTTTTATAATGATAAGCATAGATTGCCTCTAACAAGGAAGTAATTTGTTAGCTAATTCTGTACTAAAATGTTACTGAATACTAATGAATAGTTTAATATGAATATTGTGGAAGCTTTTCTATAAAAATGTTAGAAGGGTCAGGAGATGTAGGATGAATCTGTATTTCTCAAAGTGTGGTCCCTAAACTTCAACATCAGCCATCAGCATCACCTGCAAATTGGTTGAGATGCAAATTCTTGACCCCCACCCCAGGCGTAATGAATCAGAAGCTCTAACGGTGGAGCTCACGGGTCCATTTTATCAGACATAGCATATTCTGGGATATGCTAAAGCATGAGAACCAGTATTTATCACCCTTAGCTGCACAATAGAATCACCTAGGGCACATTTTTAATGCCAGGGTCTGGGCTCCGCCCAGATAAATTAAGTCAGAATTTTGTTGATGGCTCCCCAGTGGTTTTAATGTGCAGCCAAAATCCAAAAGCCACTGTACTACATCTGTTCTCAATGACGGTGAAAGTGAAATAGCATATCAAAATCACCTGAAATTGAGGGCGATTTTTAAAATTCTCTCCTTCCTTGACATTACTGCCATCGTAAGCCACAGTTAATGATGGAAATGTGTCATATCCCTCAGGTGTAGTGGGACAGGAAAAAATATTCCAAACCACTGCTTTAGAAAATGTGGTAACAAGCTTCTATAATTTGCTGACCATTATAGACACAATAATTTACGTGATGTATCAGGGTCACCGTGACAGTGTTCTAAAAATAAGTTCTCTCAACACTAGCACCATTCCACTGCCTGTCACTGAAGTTTGCAACATGTATATTATTTGCTTAATATTGTGCATTATGTTTACACATTATGTTAACACATTAACATATGTGTTAGTATGTTTTAAAAGATAGGTTACTGCCACCAAAGGAAATGGGGCTGTTTTGTATTGTTTTTTAGAGACTCACTACCCTGACTTATGACCTGTTACCTTGAGTTTCTGGGGACATTGACTTTCTATGCACTCTTTTCTCTCGAAGAGCTATTATTTTTAAAAGCCAAAAACATGGGCACCCATAGCTCAGTGGTTAGGGCACCAGCCACATGCTTCAGGGCTGGTGAGTTCAAACCTGACCTGGGCCTGCTAAACCAAAAGAAAAAAAAAAAATAGCTGGGCATTGTGGTGGACACCTGTAGTTCCAGCAACTAGGGAAGCTGAGGCAAGAGAATCACTTAAGCCCAACAATTTGAGGTTGTTGTAAGCTATGACGTCACGGCACTCTACCACAGGTGACAAAATGAGACTCTTATCTCAATTAAAAAAAAAAAAAAAACAGCCAAAAACTTTTCAGTTAAAACTCACATAAAGTGTGGTACAATTCCTCATAAATGGAAGTTCTGGAGTCTAGTTGGAGGTTGGGGGGACCTCATTGAGTCTGCGAGGTGACTCAGGCCATGCCCAGCCTGGAGATGTGAAACTGTAAGAATCACTGTGATCCGTGTACATTCCTGCCTTTAATGTGGCTCTGTCAACGCCAGTGATGAGTCTGGTTGTTTGAATCAGCTATTTTGAGCTTGTCTTAGAGCTCACCCCGTTAAAATTTGAACTCCGTGAGGAAATACACATAAGTCATTGCCTTTTTGTCTCTCATTTTGTTATAAGGTACCAAATTCTATATACTGTGGCTCCTATAGGTAGCCTTTATTTGCATTTATTTATATACACACAGTAAGCATATACTATACACATATTATACACACACATATATAAACCATTTTTATGATAATAAAAATAATTCCCATATAGGTTGGTATAACCATTTGGAGATTAATTTGATAATCTCTTCAATTTGAATTTCTCATACACATTACCCAGCAAATCTACTCCTAGGCTAATCAAGTATGCATACAAGAAAATATGAAAGGACAGGCGTTCAACATTGTTTATAACAGCAAAAAATTATAAATAAGTTCATTATTTATCAGCAGGTAAGTGAATAAATAGACTACAGATTATATGCAATATAAGTGGAATTTAGACAACAGTATCAATTAGATCTTAATTATAAATATGAATAAATCTCAAAAATGTGGCATTATAATGAGTGAAAAAACAAAAATTGCAGAATGATTAATAGAGTATAATACCACTAAATGAAATATAAAAACATTTTTAAAAATCAGTATTCTAGGCTCAGTACCCATAGTGTAGTAGTTAGGGCACTGGCCACATATGCCCAGGCTGGCAGATTTGAACCCAGTGCAGGCCTGCTTAAAAAACAACCATGACAACTACCACAAAAAACTAGCCAGATGTGGTGGGCACCTAGTCCCAGCTACTTGTGAGACTGAGGCAAGACAATTGCTTAAGCCCAAGAGTTTGAGGTTGCTGTGAGCTGTAGCGCCACAGCACTCTACCACAGGCAAGGTAGTGAGACTGTGTCTCAAAAAAAAAAATACTCAATACTCTGTGGTTTATGGATACATACATATGTAGCAGAAAATATTACAGCATATTTAGGGATTATACAACCAACTTTAAGACAGTAATTTACCTATAGGAAATGAGGAAGGAGGTTAAGAATTTGGGATTTGGTGGCTTTACCTGTATCTGAAATATTTTATTTCTTCAATAACAGCAACATCTGCTTAAGATGGTGAGCACTTGAATATGCCAGATTATTTTCTGTACTTTTCTCATGTTTGAAATGTATTATAATAAAAATAAATTAGGCTGGGCACAGTGGCTCACACCTGCAATCCTCGCGCTGTGGGAGGCTCAGATAGGTGGATCACTTGAGCTCAGGAGTTCATGACCAGCCTGAGCAAAAGTGAGAACCCATCTCTAAAAATAGCCAGGTATTGTGGTGGGCACCTGTAGTCTCAGCTGCTTGGGAGGCTGAGGCAAGAGGATCACTTGAGCCTACGAGTTTAAGGTTGCCGTGAGCTAGACAACACCAAGGGCAAGAGTGAGACTGTCTCAAAAAAAAAATTAAAGAAATGCCTTCCTATTCACTGTAGAAATTTAGAATGAGGTTAAACTCACCTGTACTCTCACCACAGTTAGATTTAAAGGTTAACTGACCGAAATAAGTGGCAAAACCATTGTCATAGGCCGTTCTTAATGACACACTGCGTTTTAAGGGTTGTCATGTTGAATTCATTTTAGAAGCCTAACAGTCCAACTCCATTGTGGCTGCTTTGAGGGCTAAAACCAGAGGAAGAATTCTGCATGATCCCAAGTAAAACATGACAATTTTAAGCATCAAATAACAAGCCTAAGTAAACCCTATAGAAAAATATGACCCAAAATGTGAGATTAGCATCAGTCAGGAAGCAATGGTGGAATTGAGCCAAGATCATGAGAGGTATAATTTTTCTCTGAGAGTAATACAAGCTGTCATCACATTTCAGTCACATAATGCAGTGTCCATCTCTACAGACAACCTAAAATAAGCTGCGTGCAGTTCTTATTTGAATGACTTCTATTAACTTTCGTTCACCACAATCAAAATTGATAAATGCTCTTTTTACATGCTGATGTTGACATCTTCTATCAAGGGAAGCTAATAGGGCAATTGATGAACAAGAAAAAAAATACTGAGAAGCTGCATCTTACCTGGTAAAAAAGGTTCATGGAGGAAGCAAAACAGGAAAAGCCTACAGCTGAGGCTGTCGGACGCTGACGCCCCGCAGAGGGGCGGCCTATCGTGTTGCTCTAGTAATTCTGAACAGACATTATTATGCATCTGTCTCAAAAGGCTTTGCTTCCATCCCTGCCATTTGAATTACTTATGCCTCTTCCCCTGCTCCTAATTGAACTGGCCTTTTCCCCTTGTTTTTTATTATGAAATATTTCAAACATGCAGAAAAGTTGAAAAATTCTACTTTACCACCTAGATTCAAGAATATAGACTATTTCAGATAGTCTTAAGCTAAAATCTAAAACAGCAAAATCATATACATTTTCAATAGTTAATAACACATTTTCTGAAACATAGTATCACATAATATTTTTTAAGAGAGAAAGCACTAACTGCCATGTTGCATACTTCTGGCAAGATGTATATAAGCTATTCAGCCTCCTATATTTTATTAAATATTTATTAAGAGTCTAATAATCCTGCCCAGTGCTGGGAAGGATGTTAAATAGCAGATGAGTAACATATGGTCCTGCTCTTTGGGAGCTCACAGCCTATAAATAGAGGCAAGTATGTAAACACATCCGTGTATCACAGTGTGACCCAGAGGACTGAACAACCATTCACTCTTGGAGGTAGTAATGCTGTCATAAAGGAGAGTGCGGCCCAGGGCCTGGGATGAGTGGAATCTTATTTGTCACAAAAGAAGATTTCAGAGAGAATCAACAACAGATGCAAAAACTAAGAATGCCATGGGTTTGAGGGAATGGCTAGAGTGTAGGGTAATCAATTTAGGAGAGAATTCTACTACAAAAAGAATGGTTGGGGCTGCAGACAGGAGAGGCAGTGAGGAGAATGGGCGGGACTGCAGGTAAGCAAGGAGCACCAATCTCTACTCGGGGCCTCCGCTCCCTCACAGGCCTGAGGAGGGCCACGCACCGGCGATACAGTGAACGGTGTTCCATTCCCAGCCGTCACTGTGCCTGCCGTCTGCCAACGTGTTATCTTTTATGCTAATCCCTCCTATTTTCTCCCTCTTTATTCTGTCAGATTTCTACTTTCTAATAACTAGGAAATTAGAGTATTAGTTACCTTCAGGAGAACCTAAAAACTTTTCTCTAGAGATAAAAATGAGAAAAGCAATACCTTGTTTTTCTTTATATTCCCAGTAGTTGAAATAATGTCTGGAGATACTTGCTTTCAACAGCACAGTAAGTCACTGACATATTCAGTGAAACAAGCAGGAGTGGGTGAGCTAGAGTACATAGCTGGTGTGAAAAAAATGAGAATGACAGGGAAGGCTCCAGGCCTCCTGGCTGTGGGTGACTAGGTGGATGGTGATGTCCTTACTTGAGATAGGAAATTTCAGGGGTGATTGGGATTGTGGGAGATACAAAGGAGAGAAAATGAGTTAATTTCTGACATGTTGGGTTGGAACTGTCTGTTACGCATTTTATTTGATTATTAATCTTCATACATAATCTAGTTGAACTTTTGATTCACAGGGGCTTGAACACAACCAGAATTGTTTCAGTGTTGAAAAATGAATTGTCTAGCACCATTAGTCAAATTGTTAATGTTGGGAAAATCTTTTATTCAGAGCTCGCTTCCCTAGATAAATACTATTGAAGACTTACCCTTTTTGGTTTGGGGGGTTCCCCCCCCCTTTTTGGATTTAAATTGATTCATATAGCATCAAATGAATGAAGAAATGATGATAACTTTGCCAGTTATATTGATCAGAATTAAAAAGAACACATGATAGAAGTAATGGCAGTGGTTGTGGGGGGGATACCCAAAAAAGAAAAAAGGAGAGCAGAAAAGCGAGAGACATCATTAAAAGAATTTTAAAGTTATTTTAATTCTTCAGCTATTACAGTTTTTCTTTTTTGTTTTGTTTGGGTCTTTTTGCTTTTGTGATTTTGTTTTTGTTTTTTGGCTGTAATCCAAGTATCTACTTTTATCTAAAATTATTTTTTAAACTTTAAAGAGTTGCATGTAGTCCTATTTGACAACTTAAGATGGTACTTGCAATAATGCAAGTTTTCATATTGGGCTTGTATAGCTAATATATTATTAATAAAATACCCACTTAAATAAATATGATTCCCCTGCTATTTAAATGTGCATTTGTCTCTTTATTAGGTTCTGTGATAAACAATTTCAAATTCCTATCTTCACAAGGTAGAAATTAGCATGTATATCGCTTTCTCTTTTTTATAGCTGTTTTTATTTAATTCTTTTGTTACAGAAGCATGAATGTTTTATAGGATGTTATTGTTATGACAATTCTAAGTTTGTCAAATTCCAAGTTATGTAACAGACTTAATTATACCTTATGCTACATTTGGATCAGAATTGTAAAATATGTGTGTGTACAGTATTTTCATAACCACAATACTTTTTATTAAAGAAAAACATCATTTAAAATATTTTCTTTCCTACGTAGTTTTCAGTGAGCAGTGAAGGGGTTTTCTGAGGTAAGATTAGACAATAGAGCCAACTTCATTTTTTATGCACGTGAAAGGAGAGGGCTTGAGGTTATTAGTTGAAACCGAGTAACCTTTCCAGGCTTTCATCTCTTTCTTTTCAAATTTGAATATGAAAAGCATATTCAAGTCAAAGACCATCACTTTAATGACATTTGGCAGTCATTTGATTTATTAGGTTTTAGAAAAAATTTTCCTTTAAATATTTCATCATTCTATGCTAATCCTAGTGGTATTGCCAGCTGCAGCCTTGTACCTGCGTTAGTGGAGACAGAATGGTGTAGAATTTTCTCTGTCATCCTAGTAAAATTTCCATGAATCTATTGAATAATAAAATAACCTTATTGAAATATTCAGATTTGGGTTTTTAGTTAAAGTGTCTTAGAATACATAATAAAAGGAAATGTCTTTTGAAAGAAGGGGGTAAAATTACTTCATCAAATATTGAGGGTCTGACAGCAATGGAAATGGTCCTTTATGGAGATAGTTTTACAACAGCACCCTTACGCTTTTCAATTTGATTAATTATATTATATGCTTTGAAATATCTAAGTAATCACTGCAGTGAATTTGTGCGTTGATTTACATTACATAGTGAATTCATAAAAGCTGGTCATATAAACAGGTCTTATTTTCAGGTTTTTCTAATTATTATTTAAAGTTATATAATTTACAGTAGCGTGTCTCTGAATTTAATAAAGAGGGATTTTGATAATAATGAACAAATCTTAAATTGTAAAAAACAAATTTAATTGAGGAATCGTTTTGGTGAGACGTAACTTTTAAATCCTACTCTGTTAATTATTTGAAATCATTATTGAAGGAGACGTTGGTGACTCCGATGATCATGTCTGTGGCACCAAAACCTAAGCAAGATTAAAGTGAAAATAGAGCAAATGTTGTTTTACTTGTTAATTCTATAAAACTGAAATAAAAAAAGAATTGTGAGAAAATATACTTGTTTAATTAGATATAACATTTTGTGACTTTTGTTTGAAAATGTATTACTCATTAAATGAACTACATTAGGGCAAAAATGTAGAAATGTATATTATAGAAATGTATATTATAGAAATATAAGAGAATGAACTGTTTCTGTTCAAGTTAATATATATTCCTGTAGCTCCATGTATTAGCATAATACCTGGAAATTGTTCAACAGGCTTTGATCTCTGAATAACCAAAACTTTCTCAGGTACTGTAGATTAAATAAAAGCAGTGATAAACATGTACTTCATTATAGAGTTTGAAACAAGGCTAACTGATACTTGTCATTCCGAAAGCAATCGAGATGAAGATCTCATAATCTTCACTCCTGATGGACTACTAGTGGGGTATTTATAGCCGCAGATGTAAATCAGGAGACTATTGCCATGACACTGTTAACTTCAAACCCTGGGGCATTAGAATCTCATTCTCTCTTTCTCTGTCATGAATAATCTATCATGTGTAACATACAGTAGTGTACTTTGCGTTCAAGAAAAGAAACCCATTGGCCTTTGTGTTTTATTCAAAATTGATAGTGGAAAAGAATAAAGGATCTTTTTGTTTGTTTCATTTCTTTGTTGTTTTTGTTTTTGTTCTTTAAACAGCCATCAGAAAAAATTCGGATTGAGATCATAGCTCTGAGCCTTAATGATTCTCCATTGAGCCTGGATGACACGATCCAGCGGCTGTTTGTTGAGTACCGATTCTACAGTCTTCCTGCTGAAGAAACCCCTGTGTCTCTTCCCAAACCCAGGAGTGGGCAGTGGGTCTACTATAACTTTAACAGTGGTATGTATGATTCCTGTGTAGTGTAGAGTCTGGTGTTTGTCCTTTTATCCACAAAGGAAGCTGAAGGAACAAGGAGAAAGTTTAACTCTCTAATATACTCATGGAAGTCTTGTCAGAATAGATTAATAAAAGTCAAATTTGTAGCATAAGGATTAAGAAAATGAAGTTGAAGTAATGATGAAGTTAAGAGAAAAAAATGAGAAAACGGTTTTTCTAAATTTTCGTGCTATATATAATAGTATCAATAGAAAAATAGCTGCTAGGTCTGCAATTGAATTTAATTAAAATATATAATATTTCAAATGAAAACAAAGTACTGGTATTTTAATCATGCGATTCAGCCCATTCACTGGCTTAGTGTTCGTCCGTCTTCCACATCAGGGGCATCACACACATGTCTCTCCCGGGGTCTAGATGTTGAGGATGCTAACTGATTCATCACGTAGCCCACACGTCCATTTACAGCAGTGGGCAGGTTTTCCCTCGTAGGGCTTCATCTGTCAAACCACAGACGTGTGAGTCTGGAGCAGCACAGACCCAGCAGGCACCCTGTAAATTCTTAGTCAATTTGAAGGAATTTTTAAGAATACTATGTGATCATCATTATCTCACTAGAGAAGACTCATGTCAAGCCACCACAAGCCTTCATTAAAACTGCTTAGTAAGTTGTTCTTAAACTCTACATTAAAACAAACCATAAATGTGGAATGTTGTATTATCTTTAGCAGAACAGGCCATCTCACACTAGCTGAACACTATTTTTTACCACAAATCTTAGATATTTCATTTTGGATAATCAAGCTATTAGCAAGATTGCAAATACTCATGGTGACTTTTTTTTTTTTTTTTTTTTTTGCATCTGGCATTTTTAGAAATGTGTTTATTGCTCACAGTAGTAAGCTTGAGTATCCTGAGATTAAACTGATTTTTCAGTTTAATCCTTCCCCTAACCCCGTCTCCACAATTTTTACTATTATGTGAGACATATACATTTTCTGATTCCTTATTTTCTTATCTAAAAATTAAGGTGCAGCCTGGCGAGGTGGCTCACACCTGTAATCTCAGCACTTCTGGAGGTCGAGGTGGGTGGACTGCCTGAGCTCACAGGTTCAAGACCAGCCCAAGCAAGAGTGAGACCCCATCTCTAAAAAATAGCCAGGCGTTGTGGTGAGCACCTGTTAGTCTCAGCTACTTGGGAGGCTTGGGCAAGAGAATCTCTTGAGCCCAAGAGTTTAAGGTTGCTGTGAGCTATGATGCAATGGCACTCTATCTACGGTGACAAAGTAAGACTGTCTCAAAAAAAAAAAAAAAAGTACTTTCTTAAGATCCTTTCTAGCTCAAATTTTATAATAACAGGTCAATTGGAAAATCACATGGAAATAAGTAGCTTTATCAGAACAAAAATCTGATTCTACCTTCTTGTCATTCATTTCATATAAAAGAAACATTTCCAAAACTATTTTCTCAGGCTTCCTAGAGAGCCTTTATTGCGAAGTACTAGGAAAGTAAACCATATCAAAATATAATTAGTAGTGAAAAGAACTATTCAGTCAGCTGATTTTAATGAAGATACCCTAAGAAAAGAGACAAACAACTTTGGCTTTTATATTATTCCTTGTAAAGGTCAGCAGTAGAATATTTGGCTGGACTGGTGAAAAAATTGTTGTTTAAAACTGATTGTACATTGAGAAACTTGGCTATGCAGGGAAACAGATGTTTCCATTTGCTTAAAGAGCAATGCAAGTACTGGTTTGGCTCAAAGCCGTGAGACTCAGATCGCCTATGTAGAATTTTGAAGCGTAATGGGAAATTAGAATTTTAAGGAGATTTATCCAGGGTGGGGGGAGAAGAATGAACTCTGCTTAGAAGCAAACTAATGCTATTATATCTCAAAAAGCAAGTCAACTTGCTTTATCAGCAAACTTGAGAAATAATTAATATTAACCTTGCTGAAGGTTTTATTTTTTTGTTTGTTTGTTTAAGTATGACATAATTAAAATGTTTATTTTTAAAAGCATTTTATTTGCATCTCCATTGCAGAGGGATCTCCTTGAATCTTGGGTGAATATGTAGCCATCTCATCTTATCTAATTATTGCAGTGCTTTGCCATTCACTTGTTACTTGATATCGGAGGTCAATGTAATGTAGCCTTACATCTTCCAAATCTAATTAGATGTTAATGAAAGTAATTTTATTTCCAAACTGACTTTTTAATCCAAATGGAGAATGTAGAGGACAATTAGTACAAGCTATCTCCTGTTTGAACGCCATACTGGTGGAGTGGAATCTATACAAGAGATTTGTCTGCTGAGGCCTAAATTAGGTACCTAAGATGAGAGGTGTGGGCTGATGAGCCCCTGGAGTATTCATAATTGAATTCAATTTTATTAAGAGGTGTTAATTGACCTCCACCAAAAAAATAGATATCTTTCAGGGGCTACTAACACTGAAAAAAAAAAACTAAAATTGAAGACATTGGTAGCAAGAACAAAACATTTGTATTTTATTGGACTTGAAAATTTTGCTCAGAGAATACTGAGAAAGCAAGAAAATAGTTTGGGGGAAAATAAGATTAATGGTAGATCTTAGAATGATGTCTTGGCCAAATAAGCCTTCTAGGGAATTGGCAGTGGGAAGAAAAAACGATTAATGAAATCATCCAAACTTTTTATGACATGTAGAGATCTGGGCCCTTAATCTCTCTGGGGATTGAACAGTCTATCTGTTGGAACAATTAAAATTTAATTCAGGAGATGAAGAGGATGTAGAATGTCAGATTTTGTTTCTAATGGGAGGAGAAATTTGGCAAAGATAAGGATTATGGGGATGATAACACTTTAATACAAAAGTTATCTGCAATCCAAGGTTGTCAACTCTATAATTAAGCCATCCGCATTTCTTACTTCTGCCATACAACATTGATAGAGAACACGAGGATTTCTCCAACCTGCTACCTGGACCCTGGTTTGTGCCTTTTGTATGTGCTTTCAGGACTTTGTGCCAAAATCTAGCAAGTCCTAAACAAATGCAATTTCTGAGAGGAATTAAAGGTAAATAGCTTAACCCTTGGAGCATTTTGATACTTTTTAATAATCGCTAGAATAGCTTTCTAAAGAATGTATTTGAATTTTTGAAATTGTAAATCGTTTAACTATCTAGAATTTCAGAATGCCAAATGAATCATGGTGTTCATAGCATTTTGACCTACCGTATATACTTGAGTATATACGGTAATCAGATGGGGCCAAAGTTTTCACCTCCCCTCCAGTGTTAGCACAAACGTGTTCACTAGCTCCTGATTGTTTCTTTGTTTGTTTTTGAGACAGAATCTCACTTTGTCACTCTGGGTAGAGTGCCAGGGTATCATAGCTCACAACAGCCTCAAACTCCTGGGCTCAAGTTATCCTCCTGCCTTCCAAGTAGCTGGGACTACAGGCCCCTGCCACAATGCCCACCTAGTTTTTCTATTTTTAGTAGAGACAGGGTCTCACTTTTGCACAGGCTGTTCTTGAACTCTACAGGCATGAGCCACCATACCTCATCTCTTAATCCCATTTAAAATTGGGCAAAGAAGGGTTAGACTAACCACCACCAGCAGTAGCAGTAACTAGGAAATTGCAAGTCTCAGGCCCTACCCCAGACCTACTAAACCAGAAATTTATGGGAATACAGCTTGGTAATCTGCATTTTAATAAGCAACAGTGTCCACAGGATGCTGATACTCATTCAAGACTGAAAACAGGCTAGATTAAGATGCCCAATCTAGGCCCTGTGTGTGCAAGCACAAGAGCCATGGTTCCAATTTGGTACACCTTTGGAGAACTAAGCTTATTGATAAGGAGCTCTGGAGTCCCAAAATTAAATTTAAAGATTTTTTCTGGCAAGAGATTTGATTTAATGTACCTAGACAAGTTGTATCTAAGCAATACCCCTCTCCAAAAGAGTAAAGAGAAAACGAGGTGTGGTTTCCCTTGATACCATTATGGAACTCTCTCTCACACTCCAGCCTGTGCCAACAAAATGAGCATAGCTTAAATCACAAGGAGAGTCTGGCTTCGTCAAAGTGAAAAGACGAAGTTAGGAAGGCAGGCTTCACTGGATTCAAAGGCTGGCTCTGCTGCTTTCTAACAAGGTGGTCTTGTAGAGATAACTAACCTTCCCTGGGTCTGCTTCTTCATCTGCAATATGTGGGTCAGCGTGGTTCTGCACCTGTGTGATCACAGTAGAAATACTGTGTAGAGTACCTGGTACGTAAGCATCACTCAGGAAACGGGGGCTCTCATTATTTTAATCTTTGTTAAGAGAGTAGAAATACAGTGTTTTCTGACTACCTGGATGAAGGGGAAGCACAAGGAATCCCCATGCACCGTATTTTACTAGTTACAGTAGTAAAGATGTTTTCTAAAAGAGGTTAGACATAGAATGATCAGGTAGTCCAAGATGTCCACTTCTGGGTCTATACCAAAAAAAATTGAAATTGTGGACTTAAACAGGTATGTGTGCACCCATGTTCATAGCAGTGTGACCCATAATAGCAACAAGATAGGAACAAACCGTGTGTTCGTCATAGGATGAGCAGATAAACAATGTGATGTATACATGCAGTGGAATATTATTCAGCCTTATAAAGGAATGAAGTTTAATATATGCTCCCAGGAGCTGGGGGAAGGGGGAATGGAGAGTTACTGTATAACAGGCATAGAGTTTCCATTTGGAAGGAGGAGGTAGTTCTGGAAATCGATAACGGGGATGGTTGAACCACAGTATGAATACTTAATGTCACTGAACTGTACACTTAAAAATGGCTGAAATGGTAAATTTTATGTTATGTATATTTTACCACAATAAAAAAAATTTTTAAGTCAATGAAATTTATCAAAACTAGTCTAGGTTTAATTGAATAACCCTTTATTTGGATGCTGTCCTGTGAAGTTGTCTTCCTTTTTTATTCTAAACCACAGAGATTAACCTTGTCTTCAAATGATATAAACCAGTAAAAGCTTTAGAACTCTGGAATAAAAAAAGAATAGGGTGTACCACATCTTGAATTGGCAGTTAACAGCAAAAAAAAAAAAACAAAAAAATCCCATTGTAAAAAGGCCCCACTTGGCTTTGTGCACTGGCAGCCTCTAAAAAATAAAGCACTATCTCCCAGCATCAGTGGAATCATCTATTAACATGACATTTTGACATTAATAAGTAAAACAAAATACTCTGAACTCTTTGTCTTTATTGATTTCTGTGAATCTCAGCAGCCTGTGTAAGTAGTCACAGTTGCTAATATACCATGCAGAGAGCAATAAGCCGGGTGTTGCTGTTTGCCCTTGATTGTCCAGAGTCAGTTATTAACATTACTATGTCTTCAGTGATACCTACTTCTCACCAGCCACTAACCCACCCCGTGCAGCTTTGCTCTCAATCCATATGCCCAGTTCAGTGTCATGCATATAACTGAGCAAAACAACTGAGTTGATTGCATCATAATTTAGGAGTGAACTAAAATTGTCCAGGGAAACATTTTAAGTTTGAAATATGCTTGTTCCCAGCAGACCCTAAGGAGAATTGGCTTTAGAATTGCCATGATGTCTTTCACCTTTTGTGCACTTTTGATCAGGGATAATCTTTAAGTTGAAATCTGGTCAGTGGGGAGCCTTTATGTCCAAAATGGCATCTGAAAAAGAAACATCGTCAGGAGCTAAGGCATAGCTGCTAGTCTGCCGAGCTGAGAACAAATGACGAGGATGAAAATTGGAGCCTTTGCTCTCTGAAATGCTATTTTCCCAAATGCAGGTGCTTCCAGAGTCAAGTGTTTATCGTCTTCTTCCTGGTGGGACTTGAGATCAGTTACCTAATCTCACATTGTAGCTAAGTGAAGTCTGGCCGCATTCCTGTGTGCCAACATGTACCTTTCAAACCAGAGGCAAACATCACACCCTGCAAAGCCCTTCACTGCCTCCCGCCTCTCCCGAACCCTCACCAGGCACCAGCAGACGTCAGCCTGCGGATTTCCTCAGCTCAATACACGAGATGCCTCTTTTATTGCGTGTTGTGGCAGGAGAGGAGGATTAAATTACGGAGGCTGTCAGGAAGGACAAGCACTCTGCCATACATTATCATTATCACTTGCTTCTCGGGGGGAAGAAGACGCAGTAAATCCCTCAAATACAAAGCAATAAAGACCGTTGGCTTTTACTGTCATGACTGCCAGGGCCATTAACAGGCAGTGACAGTGACGGGGCGCTCTTAGATGCTGCGTGTGTCTTTTCTGACAGTGTGCACATAAACCTGCCAGTGACATGACACTAGATCACATGACTATTCAGATTTGATTCTGGTTTCTGGGGCTGTTTTCCTAGGCATACAAGCGAGGTGGCATGACTTGGGTCTTTAAAAACAGGTATTTATAAAAATACAGAATGGTACTGATGTAGCACATTACTGAGCGATTTCCTTTTGTGGCTTTTTTTTTTTTTTCTTTTGGTATAGTGATCTACGTGGATAAAGAAAACAACCAAGCAAAGAGAGACATCTTAAAAGCTATACTACAAAGACAAGAGCTGCCTAATAAGAGGTACTTTTGAGCATTCCAAACCATGTACTGGTTTATATAAAGTAGATGTCTGTAGCATGGTGTGGTCAAAATTTAAAAAAGGCACAGGGTGAGGAATCCAAACACCTGGATTCTCTCTGTCCTTGAATGAGTACATGACCTCTCTGAGTCTTCTCCTCCTAGAATATAGTGAGCCTGTATTCCTTATAGAGTAATTGTAAAGACCCTATAGAATTTTGAAAACTACCGGGCGTAGTACCTCATGCCTATAATTGGAGCACTTTGGGAGGCTGAGGCAGGAGGATCCCTTAGGCTCAGGAGTCTAAGACCAGCCTGAGCAAGAGTGAGACCCCATCTCTACTAAAAGTAGAAAAAACTAGCAGGCATTGTGGTGAGCATCTGTAGTCCCAGCTACTTGGGAGGTTGAGGCAAGAGTATTGCTTAAGCCCAGGAGTTTGAGGTTGCTGTGAGCTGTGATGCCGTGGCACTCTATCCATGGTGACAGAGTGAGACTTTCTCAAAAGAAAAAAAAAAAGAATTTTGAAAACTAAAAGTATCATATTGCCATTCCTGTGTAACTGCAGAGAGCATGACAGCTGGAAAGGAAGGTGCACTCTGGAGTCACCTGGCTTGGATATAAATTCTCCATCACCCACTAGCTGTCTGACCTCAGACAAGGAATTTAACCTCCGTGTGCCTCGTTTTCCTCATCTGCCAAATGGAGATAATATTAATATACAGGGTTGTTGTGAGGATTAAATGAGATAATATATGTAACAGAGATTAAATAGTACCCAAGACCTGGCGCACAGTGAGTGTTCCCTGCAGTCTTTCTCGGTACTAGTCATGTTAATATTACCACTTGTAATAGCGCATCGCCCTTTCAGACTCACCAGGACCTTACTGTCCCTGCTTAATCATCATTTCACATTTTTTAATGTGTTTTATTCAAAATTGAATGGGATAATTTACAATTCTGGTTCAATAGAGAGAAAGGTATCCTTCTCAGAAGAAAGATTGGTTATCTCTTGATATCTGATCATTTTCTCCTTAGCTCCTGAAATATATTATTTGTTTGGATCCCAGTTTTACTTCTGAAGAAGGGATGTTAGTCGTGAGGTTCTACTTTCCAAGGGTGATAATCCCTCAGGTTTTTACTTATTTACTTTGCTTCTTTCAAGGACCCCTTTAAAGCTCCCAATCCTCCCAGGGTTATCCCAGGTCACTATTGAATAAACAGCCCTGGCCATGGCATCCGCGTCCTAGTGGTCAGCGAGCTGGGTCCTGACTGTTCCCGTGGACAGTTCAGTCTTGTTTGTCTGTCTCTGTGTTCTCTCTGCTTGTGGAATATTAGAACATATTATAGCATATTGGGAGCCAACAATTTTGTTTCCTCAAAAATTTATTTAAAAAATTAAAAGGGCCAGGCACAGCTAATCCCAGCACTTTGGAGGGCCAACAGGGGAGGATTGCTTGAGGCCAAGAGTTAGAGACCAGCCTGGGTAACATAAAGAGACCCTGACCTCTACAAAAATTAGCCAAATATAGTGGCATACATCTGTATTATAGTCCTAACTACTCAGCAGGCTGAAACAGAAGGATTGTTTCAGCCCAGGAGTTTTTTGGTTTTGTTTTTTGTTTGTTTGTTTTTGAGACAGAGCCTCAAGCTATCGCCCTGGGTAGAGTGCCGTTGCATCACAGCTCACGGCAACCTCCAACTCCTGGGCTCAAGTGATTCTCCTGCCTCCACCTCCCAAGTAGCTGGGACTACAGGTGCCCTCCACAACGCCCAGCTATTTTTTGGTTGCAGCCGTCAGTGTTGTTTGGCGGCCAGGGCTAGATTCAACCCGCCAGCTCAGGTGTATTATCACCCTCGGTAGAGTGCTATGGCGTCACAGCTCACAGCAACCTCAAACTCTTGGGCTCAAGCCATTCTCTTGTCTCCTCCTCTGGAATAGCTGGAACTACAGGAGCTCACCTCATCGCCCATCTGTTTTTGTTTTGTTTTGTTTTGTTTTGTTTTTTTAGAGATAGGATCTCACTCTTTTTTTCTCAGGCTGATCTCTTGGGAGCTCAAGCAATCCACCTGCCTCAGCCTCCAAGAGTACTGGGATTATAGGTGTGAGTTGCCACGCCTGGCCAGAGCCCAAGAGTTTGAGATTGCATGAGCTATGATAACACCAGTGCATTCTAACTCAGGCAACAGAATAAGACTTTGTCTCAAAAAAATGTATATATTAAAATGCAAATTCTGCTTTCATGTTACACCTGCCTTTCCTCAGAGGACCCACTTACTTATACAAGAATAGTTTTGAAAAAGGAAAAGAAAAGTCAAATCCATGGTAACTGGAATGATTTAGTTTCTCCCATCAGTTTCTCTAAAAATCTCCAAACACCTCCCAGAAACACAAATGCTCCTGTCATTTTTGAGAGAACTGAGTGAGGTATTGCACAATGATGGCTCAGAGGGTCACATTGGTGACTGATGCCACTGTGCTCCTGGCCCAGCCTGGAGAAGATGGCCCCACCAATGTCCCTCCTTCAATAATGTCATTTTTCTAGAAGGAAAAGAAAGTTTCCATCCACATTTTCCACAGCCAAAAGCCAATTTTTATTTCAGTGAATGTTGTCACTTTTTTTAAATATTCAGAGATGACATTACTTCACATTACTTAAAGTAGTGCCTAGTTTATGATAATTTATTTTCTCAGGCAGCAACCCTGTTGAATGTTAGTGATAACTTACAAAGCCACAGTTAGAAAAGTTTGACTAGTCTTCCCTGACACGTCTAAAATTATAGACATTGTATAACGAATTGTATATAGTACCTCTGCATGCCATCCCACACAGTATTTGCAATTATATACATGTCACTTTATAAGGGAGGTAACACGTTGAAATGGATCTTTAAAAATTATTTATTTTGGCTCAGTGCTCATAGCACAGTGGTTACAGGGCCAGCCATATACACTGAGGCTGGCAGGTTTGAACCCAGCCCGGGCCATCTAAACAACAATGACAACTGCATCAACAACAACAACTAAAAAAGCTGGGCGTTATGGAGGGTGCATGTAGTTCCAACTACTCTACTCAGGTGGCTGAGGCAAGAGAATCACTTAAGCCCAAGAGTTTGAGGTTGCTGTGAGCTGTAACACCATATCACTCTACCAAGGTCGACATACAGAGATTCTGTCACAAAAAAAAAAAAAAAAATATATATATATATATATATATATATATATATATTTATATTTATATTTCAAGTTATAGTTAAACACTGGCTTAAGGTCCTTTTTTAGTTTCATTTTTTTTATCTTTAGCAGATTCACCACTTGGGAAAGATAGACTATAATAACAAATCACCTTTTACAATAAGTGCTAAGTGAAAATTAAACAAATTAAATGCCAAAATAGAAAATAACAGTGAAGGCACATCTGTGAAGGTGACATTTAAGCTGGTGGTTCATAAAGGATGCAAGACTCGGTCACATCACAGAGCCCAGAGAAGATGATTCAAGCCGAGGGAATTCCAGGGCCGAGGCGTTCTAGGACAGGCAGGAGAGGTGAGCAAGGCTGTTGCCGCTGAGAAGTGCAGAGTCGCCGGAGAGAGAAGGGAGGCGTGTGTTTACAGGGCACCTGTGTCCATGGCACCTGCCCTGGGTGTTTATCCAGGCCACAAGCTAGACTGGGAGCCTCTTTAAGACATGGAATAAGATTTCACCTCTTTGTTTTGATTGGGTTAAAGGTAAGCTGTAAAACTTGGGTGTGTTTATACGTGTAGTTTGGCTACAACCAAACTCATCTTTTTTTCAAATTTTCGTTTTTCCTCCCTTTCAGCTTAACTTTCTAGTTTTCTGTTTTGTTTTTTGTTTTGTTTTGAGACAGAGTCTCACTCTGTAGCCCTGGGTAAAGCACTGTGGCATCCTAGCTCACGGCAACCTCAAACTCCTGGGTTCAAGCCATCCTCTTGCCTCTCTTGCCATAGCTGAGATGACAGGCACCCACCACAATGGCCGGCTAGTTTTTCTATTTTCAGTAGAGACAGGATCTGGCTCTTGCTCAGGCTGATCTCAAACTCCTGAGAAATCCACCCGCCTCAGCTTCCCAGAGTGCTAGGATTACAGGCGTGAGCCACCCCAACCTACATATCACTTTTGATTCCTCCTCTTTCCTAATTCATTTTAGGAAAATTTCTTTCATCATCATTTATTTTATTTAATTCAATGATCAATGTATAATTTGACAATCTAAGTTTTCAATTGAAATAGACTTTTCCTTTGTCAGGTTTTTCCTTCCCCTTTTGAAATGTAGAAGTGCCAGGTATGGTGGTTTACACCTATAATCCCAGCACTTTGGAAGGCTGAAGTAGGAAGAATACTTGAGGCCATGAGTTCAGTACCAGCCTGGACAATGTAGAGAGACTCCATCTCTAAAAAAAGAGGAAAAAAGTTTAAAACACAAGTTAGCCAGGCATGATGGCGTGTGCTTATAGCCCTGGCTGGTCGGGATGCTGCAGTGGAGGATGACTTGAGCCAAGGATTCTGGAGGTCGCAGTGAGTTATGACTGTGCCACTACACTCCAGACTGAGTGGCAACAGAGTAGGACCCTGTCTCAAAAAATGAAAAATAAAAATAGGGCAGCATCTGTGGCTCAAAGGAGTAGGGCACCGGCCCTATATACCGGAAGTGGTGGGTTCAAACCCAGCCCCAGCCAGAAACTGCCCAAAAAACCCAAATAATAAAATAAAATAAAAATAGAATTGTAAACAGCTGTACCACTATTAAAAGTAAAAGAGCAGTTACAAGGTGCTTCCTATGCTTCAGGCATTATTAACTCATATCCTCTCATTTGATCCTCTCCTCACAAGAGCCCTGTGAGATACACATAATTATTCCTCTTCCACAGATAAGGAAACTCAGATGAGAGAGGTTAAATAATTTGTCCAAGGTCACACAGCTAATAAGTAGGAAAGCAGGAATTTGAAGTCAGAATGGCTGCCCTGAACCACTTCATCCTAATCCCTCTAAGTGTGCGTAGTCTTTGTATAATATCCATCATTGATATTTTGACTTAAGAAATTTCTAATTTCTTTTTATTTTTAAATAGCTATGGAAGCTATGAAGAATTTCTCATTTCTAATTAAAATCTGTTGCCAGCTAAAAACAGGGACTTTGTAAAGGAATAAAATATTGAATAGTTGCTTTCTGGAAGTTAGCTAAAAATACTATTGTGATTGCCTATAAGCATTTGGAAAGGATTTTATTTTTATTTTTCAAGGCATGATTTCTCAGAGTCTTAAATTTTTATGTTTCTTGTTTTGTTTCTGATTTGTGATGGATACATTTTGAAAAGTTTAAAATCTACAAGCATCCATGGTTTAAGAGATACTGCCAAGACATATCAAAAGAGTACTTAACTGTAAATTCCTGTCATTTGGTCAATCCAAGGATGTTTGGCCTCAGCACAAGCCACTAATTCAAATCAGTCCCATCAGAACCCTACAATTATGTGTCTAAAAGTAAAATAAAACTTGGATGCTATGATTGTAAGTTGAAAGATTGCTGAAGTAATACAAACATTTGATATAGCTGTTGGGCAAAACTACAACATTTATCTAACATGATTCAGAATGTAACCAGGCAGCGTGATCTCTGCATTTTGTAGAATACAGACAGTTGGTTAGCAGCAAATCCATAGATGTGCATTTGTCTAGAAAATATTGACCACTTATCCTTCATGGTCTTTATTCATTTTGTCCTTTTTGCCTTAAAAGTAGAGGTGTCAAAATATGATCAGATAATGTGTAATAGGGTGAACATCTGGTCCTTCTCTTTGCCTAGTAATTTTCTCAGATTCTAGAAATAAATGTTAATCAGTGCTTAGAAAGTGGATTAATGTTCTTTTGAAGGCTGAGCATGTTATAATAATTCTAATACATAATAACTTATCTAAGCTCATGTAACTTTTTTTTTTTTGCGATAATTGGAAACGTCAAGATTTCAGACTTAGTGATAATAATCCATTGGGGAGTTTTGTGTCACGGTAATTTCCTCTCACTTGGTGGCGATTCTCTCTGCTCTTTCCCCTTCTCAGCATCCGCTTCACCGTGGTCAGCGACCCTCCAGAGGATGAGCAGGATCTGGAGTGTGAGGACATCGGTGTTGCCCACGTTGACCTTGCCGACCTGTTTCAGAAAGGGAGAGACATCATTGAGCAAAATATTGATGGTATGGGTGACGTGTTGCTTAATTTGTACAACCAGCAGTTGTGAAATCCAAACTCTTTATTAAAACCTTTTTTCTGGCTGCAAGGGCATTGACTCACACATTAGTCGACCCCTTTGCAACTCAAACTGACACCTGTTGAAGCTGGAAGCCTGTCCTTACATCCTTACCCTACCCACCCCTCTGTCTTCCTTTGAATCAGCAGATATTTTAAAATAATTAATTGAGCTTCATAAGGAATTATTCATTTTTTAGGATTGGATGGTGTGTGAAAAAATTTGGCCACTGAATTTTTTGATGTTGTTGATACAAGCCTCATTTCAACAAAGACGCTTAACCTTATTGTGTTATGTCATTATTTATGGAAGCCTCAGCAAGTAACTTTGAATAGTTTTAGTCGCTCATTTCCCGCAAGGATTCCAAGAAGAATGAGGTATTCCTACCAAACATGCTTTCCTGAATTTTCACCTCACTGTGTGATTCCCCACAGCGCTTAATTTCTATCCTCTATCATATATAATATATATTAAATATGCTGAAGTCATTATGTTTGATGAGTCAGGCTTTCATCATGGATGGCCTAGGCCTTCTATGATAAATGGAGAAATGAGGCTGATTCCACCTCATTCATTGGTTAAGTTAGCAGAGCCATCTCTGGAAAAGGGGTGTGGCTTCTTTACTCATCCCTGCGTATTTCAAAAAAACAACTGAGCACCTCTTAAGTGCGGCATTCTGCTTACGCCATGTTTCAGCCACGGTTTATACATCAAGCTGCTTATCCTGGATAATATATGAAGTGCTCAAAGATCAGGATGAAGCCAGACTATTAACCAATTAGACCAGATAGCCAAATGAGAAGCCTATTCTGGGAAATCTTTTTTCTGGTTGGTTCTGTTTAACAATCCATCTTCAGTGAGACCACAGATGACTACAGTGATCTGACGGGGACAGCTATTGTGACATCTGGGGGAAAAGCCAACAAATTAGGAATCGTTAAGTAAGGATTTTAATGATGTCTTATGTAGCTTGTGTAGAAGTGCAAAATCACAGAGCACAGGTAAAAACTCAGGGGAATGAGTTGGGGATAACTTGAGCCACTTCGATTTCCCTGCTGCTCATTTCTTCCCTGGAGTCTTTGTGTAGCAAGTTTTGTTTTCAGGTTTTCTTACAAATTTTCATGGCATTAAACACACATACACACATATTATACATATATACACATTAAAGTTGAAGGAAAAACCATAGAAAACAATAAAAACCTCTGATGTGCTGTCAAACTTAGAAAGTCCTGGATTCTGGCCTTGAGTCACTAGCCAGAATCATAGTCCACAAAGGCCCAGAGTCTCAGATATGGAGTGGGCACCCACCTGGCCCAGCACTGAGCTGGGAGGGCCCACTGAGGCTCCTATTCAATCAACTACCTTTGTGACACTACTGGAAGAGTAGTCTTTCCTCCCAGAAAAGCCCAGGTACACCGAAATCCGCAGACCTTAAGGTTCCTAGGTCTGCCATTGTAGCTTTTCCTAATTCCACGTAAAACTTGCTTTAACTAGAATATTTTCCTTACTCCATATAATTCTTTTATTTATTTGGAAAGATAAATAACTAATCCAAATCATGATCATAAAACACCTTTCCAATGGTTTGCCATTCTGAAATTTGTTATTACTATATTACTTTATTGTCCTAAATCCCTTTTAGACTTTTTATTTCTTACTACTTTAGAAATTCCAATTATGTGTAAGAGTCATTTTCCTATAGCCTTTCTGCAGATAAACTTTCAGGATGAAATCAGTACTTTCAGCTTCACAAGCAGTATGAATGTGTACATGCAGTGTGAATGTGTACATGCAGTATGAATGTAGTGCAGTATGAATGTGTGTGAATGTGTACATGCAGTATGAATGTGTACGTGCAGTATGAATGATGAGTATGCACGTGCAGCATGAATGTGTACGAGCAGGGTGAATGTGTATGTGCAGTGTGAATGTGTATGTGCAGTATGAATGTGTACGTGCAGTACAAATGTGTATGAGCAGTATGAATGTGTATGTGCAGTGTGAATGTGTACGTGCAGTATGAATGATGAATATGCATGTGCAGTATGAATGTGTATGAGTAGTATGAATGTGTACGTGCAATTTGAATGTGTACATGCAGTACAAATGTGTATGAGCAGTATGAATGTGTATGTGCAGTATGAATGATGAATATGCACGTGCAGTATGAACGTATACGAGCAGTATGAATGTACATGCAGTATGAATGTGTATGTGCAGTATGAATGTGTACTTGTAGTTTAAATGATGAATATGCACGTGCAGTATGAATGTGTACGTGCAGTATGAATGTACGTGCAGTATGAATGTATATGCAGTATGAATGTGTATGTGCAGTATGAATGTGTACGTGCAGTATGAATGTACATGCGGTATGAATGTACATGCAATATGAATGTGTACGTGCAGTATGAATGTGTACGTGCAATATGAATGTACATGCAGTATGAATGTGTACATACAGTGTGAACGTGCACAGGCAGTATGGATATGTACCTGCAGTATGAATGTGCATGAGCAGTGTGAATGTGTACGTGTGGTATGAAAGTGTACATGCAGTATAAAGGTACATGCAGTATGAATGTGTACATGCAGTGTGAACGGGCACCGGCAGTATGGATATGTACCTGCAGTATGAATGTGCACGAGCAGTGTGAATGTGTATGTGTGGTATGAAAGTGTACGCGTGGTATGAATGTACATGCAGTATGAATGTGTACATGCATTGTGAATGGGCACAGGCAGTATGGATATGTACCTGCAGTATGAATGTGCATGAGCAGTGTAAATGTGTACGTGCAGTGTGAATGTGTACATGCAGTACACGGCAAGGTTTATTTTTCAGATTCTAAGATGCCAGTGAACTTTGGACTTTTGTAGAACAATTTTCATCTTTTCAACTACTATTTCTGTCTGGGAGCCTAACTGAAGAAAAGTCTATTGAATGATATTAACACTTTCCTGCTTTTTTCCTCCCTAGTTTTTGATGCACGAGCAGACGGTGGAGGTATTGGCAAGCTCAGGATAACAGTGGAAGCTCTCCAGGCCCTGCAGTCTGTCTACGAGGAGTACAGAGATGACCTGGAGGCTTGAAAGGGACTGCTGCAGAGGGCTGTCCTACTCCTGAGTAAATACTCACATGAAAGATCCTCCATGATATTTTTGTAATTACTCTGGTGTATATAATCTATAATTCATGGGAAGGGGAAGACCTGGGTTTGAAGTGTTTTGAGTTTTGTATACTTTTTCATTTGTTTATTTTTCTATTCCCTCCTTCCCATGACTGCCCCCCCTCAGGACTTAAGTTCTCCATAATGGGCAATACCTTTTCAATAATTTATACCTCCATGATAGCATGAGAAAGTCTATTTGCATTTTCAACATTTTCTTAGGAAGAACTGAAATGCAATTCCCATTTTTATTTTTAATAAGGAAAAGTATAAATCTTAGAAAACCTATGAAAAAGAAATACTTTTATGTTATTCCTAATCGTCCCACTAAATGGAATGCCTATGATTAGCCTCATTAAGAGTTTTACACTGTGAAGATTTTATTAGAAGCAATATATGAAAATTACTTGGATTAATGTGTTAATCTTCCTCTTTAAAATGCTAATATCCATTTTATGCACATTAAAGCCCAGTATGCATTTTCTTTGATGCATGCAGTTTCTATCAATTAAATATAAAGGATGAGACTTAGCCCCAACTTAGTAAATTACTGCAAGTTTTTTGTTTTTCTCTCTTAAAAATTGCAGTTCTTTCTGTTCTGTGCTGGTGATATACAATGCTGGGTTGGATGTACATAAAGGGACAGATACGAACATGTATAGTTACAAATATATATGGACAGATGTGACATTTATACTTTAAAAACTTAGTTTCTGACATATAAAGAAATTTCTTAAAGTATGACTCAAATTCTAATACGCTTAGACCTGAAAGGAGTATCTTTTTATCATTTCTTAAATTTACACCAAGTCCAAGTCAATACAGTGCTGGGGTGTATCTGGATAACCAGATCCTCGAAAAGCAGCTCAGAAAGTTAATTTTCTAGCTTTTACCCAATCTCACTGAAGGATTTAATTGATATTTTTAATGGAGCTGTGAATCAATGCTGCAAAGGAATTGTCTCTAGAGGTCTAGGATATAATGCATTTCATTTTTTAATTTACTTTTTTATTTGTCATTTTCTTCAAAGGATTTTTATAGGCTGTGGGTTTTCACTGTTTGCAAACAGGCTATGTTCCTTCTTAAGCATATGTAAAGTATTCAGGGAGATAAGTAATTTATTAAAATCTACCTAATTTGCCGTGATATATTAAATCTCTGCTTCAGTGATCACAGACCATTTCATTTAGAGAATTAGGCATTCCCTCTTTGTGTGATTAAAGCTCTGGAAAATGAGTTCTTTGCTCCTATTTGTGAACATTCAAAGCCTGCTAATGGCAAGAAGATGGAATAGATTATGAGACAATTCATTACAGTTGAACAGAAAAAAAAAAAGCAGCTATAATGCAAAAAATGCAAGTATGAATATCTGCATATAGTTTGAACCATCTGTGCTCTAATGGCTTCAATAATGACTCTCGTCTTTGGGAGACTTTGAAATGACATCGGTACAATATTAATTTGTTGATGTACATTGTGGGACCGGTAGAGTATGATCTGACCACAGAAATCTGTAAAGTCTGTCTATACCATTGGGCCTCTCTGTCCAGGGGCCTGCCATCTCCAAGAATAATCTTGCTCTCATCAAACTCTGCAAATGTGCACAACAACTCATTCCTCTGGAACCTTCTAGAGACCACAAACATCTGCAGACTAAACCTCTCCAATCCTAGTAAACAACCACATGTTTGTTGTCACTTCAGCTGGCTCTGAGCTCATCTTTTTGGCCTCTCTTTCTAGCTTTCTTTGGCTTTATGCAGAACAGTGTCCTTAAGGCCCATAATATTCCCTGTAGTAATTCAAAACAGCCAGATTATACCCTGGGATTAACTGAGTGGTTTTTGAGACATTTATTGTGGTATTCTCCCAGGAGGTTTGTATTATTGTTTTAAAACATTACATCCCAAACTAAATACCCCTTCTGCAAGGAGAAGAACCAAATTATATTGACGTCTTAGAATTTTTAAGTGGAGAGGAGTTTTTTATTAGAAAACTGGGATCCAGTCACCTGCATGGAAGGTATAACTCAGATAAGATTAGAGAAACAGCTGTGTTTCTGTCATTCATGTTTGCTATAATATAATATTAAAGAGTCCTTTTTCTAATTTGAAAATTACTTCAAACTATTAGAAATTTTCACAGCATTCATCTTCATATGTAATGGCTGCTGATGGATTTCAAAGTGTAATATTGAATGCTATCACATGAAAACTTCAGTCAGGTGTCATAATCTGTCGAAGGATGTTTTTTCTTTTTTTCTCGTATTAACTAGAGTTCACTGAAAAGTTTACCACCTTTCAGATTGAAGAGCAACAACTTTCTCTCCCTGAGCCAAGCTTGATCCGTTACGCCTGGCTTAGAGCCATTGGCTGCCAGAGTGGCCTTGACACGCAGATAGACCAGTTGAAGGCGAGGCCAGAGCGAACCTACAGCTCTTGGTCTAACTGTCCACAGCATGCTCAGCACTTTTGGGGGCTGTAGTGCTTTTAGTTTGGAAAATAAATAGAGATGTGATGTGGTATGTGGGAGAGTGTATTTTGCATGTTATTTTGCCTACTGTAGTAGAAATGTCAAATTCCCAGCCACTGTCATGAGAAGCAGTTGACAAAAATAAATTTTATGGTTTACAGTGTGGTTTACGTAGAGAACATTTCTCTTCACTCTCAGTTTCAACATGTTTTCTAAATTATCATGGTTTATTGCCATTTAACTGAAATTAGTTTTTTTAAGAATAAATAAAGAATATGTTTAATCAAATAAAGGAAGGCCACATTGAAAATCTGCTGTTCCTGCCATTCATTTGTTACCACCAAACACAAATAATTTCTGTGTGTTATGCAGAAGTGCAGGCTGAGGAGTAGTCATGTGATTTGGGGGGTTTTGCATACACCCATGTTCCCACAACAAAACATAAATTATTTTAGTAATCTGACATCAAGAGCAGTGACAATGAAAACCAGTTCTTACACATGTTCTGACAAGAATCTGATTAACATTTTTGTGGATATGGAAAATTTTTTTTTAGTCAAACTGGCACTATTGCTGAATCTAGAATGATTTCCTTATGCACTAGATAGAAAGATGTGAATCATGTCTGTGAACAAATCTGAAAATAAAAATGTCATCTTTGTGCAGTACAAAACAACGAAGGGAGAGCTTTGGGGATGTAGAATTATCGAGTGACTGGCACCATCAGGATGATAATTCATCCCCAACGAGGAGAGTACATTTTAATAAGTCACTCATGCCTGAAGGCCTCTGACTACCTTAACAAAGAAAAACTAAGCCCGTGATTTATTACAGATTGGGCAACCTGCCTAATTAAATCCAGGAATGGGAGCAAACAGTTTTGTATCCCCTTTGTTCAGAACAAAAACAACCTCCAGGTCAACCAGAAAGCTAAAAAATATCAAAGCCATAGAGACAAGTGTTTTCAAAACTAAAAATCTAGAATCAGAAAACATCTCATGCTAATCTCTTTCATCTTGCAAGATGGAGTTTTCACTTCCATTGCAAAGCGCCACCCGTGGACTGCGCCTTCCAGTCTGCCTGCCTGCAAATTGGGCCCAGATCGCTGGTACTGTTGCTCCTTTAGTTCTGGCTCTTGCGTTTTCCACATGTCGTTTGCTAATATCTCAAGCCATGTTCCTCTCTCAGGCGTTCTGCAGTAAAATTTGGTCCTCTTAGGTGTTGATGGTGACCCCTCCTCTGCGCTGGACGCCGCTGGGCTTTTGCTTTGTTCCTCTCTCCCTGTACTGAGATTCACTTTTCTCTTCTCTGAAACAATATTACCTCGCTCTTCACTTCCCATTTGATTCCTTTTAAAATAGAATTTAGCATCTTGATTTTTATATTCTGTCTAAATTCTAATTTGTTCACACGTATATTCAACTGAATATCTCCCCCACCTCCGTCTATCCTTCTACTTATTTATAGTTGCTCAAAGCACATTTTTTTTTCCTTCCCCTTCACTATTTCTTTTCTTGGTAGCTACAGGTACGTTAGATGCCAGCCTTCCCAAAGCGCCCTTTCTGTTAAGACTTGTCCTGATGTAACATGACAGGGGCACTCTTCGCCATTATGAAACTGAGGAACAGCAAGCTAATTTTTGCATCTTTGCTTCTTGTACCTTTTCATGGTGAAGTAGCAGAGCTGGAACTCAGAAAGCTGTCAGGAATCACTGGTAAGGAGCTGACACATAAGGAAGTTTGGGGTTGTTTTTTTTATTTAAAGAAATATGTCATTAAAATCAGGCTTTATTTGGCACAAATGTGTTTTATCATAGTCACACATGTCATTATCAACAAGAGGGAAAATCAGAAATTTTAGAAGAAAAGAACCATGCATATACCCTAGAGTGGGGAGACTAGCTAGCAGACCCAAGGCGGGCACGCTGAGGTTTAGTATCAGAGCCTTCAAGGTCTAAAACCAGGGGTAAAGAAGGACACTTTTTCACTGTTAAAAGCAACAAGAAGTCAAAGATGAATGAATTGAAACATGGAAAACACCGAACAGTATAGCCACCAAATACATGAAGCAACAGCTCACAACTGTGGAGAAATACTACGGCTGCAGCAATCTTAGTAGTAGGTTGTAACTCTCAGAGAGTGATAGGTCAAAAACCTTAGAAGTCTAGACAGCTGTGCCTAACATGATTACTAAACTCGAATGAATGTAGAATGCACATGTGACATTCAAGGATACATCAACTGTGTGTTCAGCTGCAAAGAACGTCTCAATTTCCAAAGAATTGAAATCTTACAGGCTTTATGTTTCTCTAAATAAAGTACAATAAAAATAGAATTAAATAACAAAAAGGATAGCTAAAACAATCCTGTCTGAAAGTTTAAAATGTGAAAATAAATAAATAAATAAAAGTTTAAAATGTGGCTGGGTACAGTGGCTCACACCTGTAATCCCAGCACTCTGGGAGGCTGAGGCCAGTGGATGGCTTCAGCTCAGGAGTTCAAGACCAGCCTGACCAAGAGTGAGATCACATCTCTAAAACTAGTGTGGTGTTATGGTGGGTCCCTGCAGTCCCAGTAAGGGGATCGCTTGAGCCCAAGAGTTGGAGGTTGCTGTGAGCTGTGACACCATGGCACTCTATGCAGGGTGACAGTGAGACTCTGTCTCAAAAAATAAACAAATACAAAAGTTTAAAATGTGTTTTTTTCCATTTCCTTTCTTTTTTATTTATTTATTTTTTATTTTTTATTATTTTTTTTTTTTTGCAGCTTTTGGCAGGGGCTAGGTTTGAACCCGCCACCTCTGGCATATGGGGCTGACGCCCTACTCCTTTGAGCCACAGGTGCCACCCTCCATTTATTTTCAATTGACAAAAATTACATATATTTATAGGTGAGTTATTATTCTGGGCTCTAATAGGGTGAGAAAATAACCTGCTCCCATTACATAACAAACAAAATTTTACAAACTTTATGTGTAAGTGGGGAAATGAACTTTAGCTCAAAAATCTATACCAGCTGGGCAGCAAGGTAAGGATTGAGCGTGAGAGAGAAAAGTGTGGCAGGATTCTAGTGGTGGGAGAATACAGATGATACCCACTGAGTTTCCCACAGAGGGGAAGGGCCGCCCCAGAGGAAAAATGACAAGGAACTGGCCTGAGGGCTTGTGGATCAGAGCATTAGCTCCTGGGGAAGGCAGCTTTGGAAAGGCGGTTCTGGAGGAAAAGGGGACATCTAAAAGGGGGACATATCCCTTGGAGACATGACCGGCCAATTGGAGAAGGAATCCCTGAAACTCCAGGCCCCTGTAAGACAACATAGTATCAGCAGGTGGTATCAGTGTCAACAAGAAGAGGCCATTTAGCAAAGAAACTACCTTCAGTGTAGACGAGGCAGGGAGATGCCCGAGCCCAGGAGTTCGCAGCTATAGAACGCGTGCCTGTGCCTGTGAATGGTCACTGCACTCTAGCCTTAGCAACACAAGGAAACCCTCTTTTGAATAGCAATAATAGTTTTTATTTTTTAATTAAAAAATAATACATGAATACATTTTCACTAACAAGTCAGAATAATAGAAATGGTTAAAATCCACTTGTATCATACCATCCGTAATCCAGATCTGATTTCCACCACCAGAGTTTACCATGTTTGTGTATACATATGTACACATGTACCCACAGAATACGTATAGGGTTTGTTTAGGGTTTTTATTTATGTAAATGTCAGGCTGTAGACAGTATTTATACAACTTGCGGTATTTTTTCACTCAATGCTTTTTTAAACAATTTTTGAAGTGTACCCATTGTTTCCAGTATCTCACAATTGCTATAGTAAAGGAGTCCATAATTCTTTTTTAAAAGAATGAGAAGCAGGCTGGGTGCCTGTAGCTCAGTGGTTAGGGCACTGGCCACGTGCACTGAGGCTGCAGGGTTCGAACCTGGCCCAGGCCTGCTAAATAACAGTCACCACCACCACAACAACAACAACAAAAAAAAAGCTGGGCATTGTGGAGAGTGCCTGTAGTCCCAGTTACTTGGGAGGCTGAGACCAAAGAATCACTTAAGCCCAAGAGTTTGAGGTTGCTGTGAGCTGTGATGCCACAGCACTCTACCCAGGGTGACATAGTGAGACTCTGTCTCAAAAAAGAAAGAGTTGGAGCTCTACACCAGGAATGATGAATTTGATGGTTTGAACCAGACTTCCTATTGAGAACAATTAGAAATACTGGAATATATATTTCATACATGTGTGTTTGTACACATGTGAAGTGCTTGAAAACATCAAAATGCCCACCAACTACTTAGGCTGTAAGAAATTGCAGGGATAAGATGTGGAAGCCAGGAGAGCCCAGGCACTAAGGCTGATTTTCCCCGTAGGCATCTCCAACCTGACAGCATGAGTGAGAGAAGCTGAACAGAACTTTCAACAGACTAATGGGACGTAGAAGGAAAAATTGGAAATCGGGGCCCAACAAAGACTAGAGATCCCAGACCATCCCCTAGGCTTTGAGTCGGGACTTTGAAAGGCTCACCCAAGAGAGCAACAGTGAACGAGAAATACACTACACTCACAGGCACTCAAGCCCTGTTGGGAATCATCGGGTCTCCATGGATTAAAGGGATCCAGCCACTAGCCGAGCCAGCTGTCAGAAACAAAGGCAAACGCACAGAAGAAAATATCCAGACCCTTGAATTATTCTAACATTTTAATGTGCAATGTTTGGTACACATTTACAAATAACTAGGCACATAAGGAAATTACACCACATTACTAAAGAGTCAAACAGCAGACAAGTAAAACACCCATAAGTAAGTCATCTCTGATTTTCAAATATGAGGTCTAACAGTCAAGTTCACAAACTTGACACTGTGCGCTTACGTTGGCAGTGCTGAGCGAACACTGTGATATGTATCACTACTTCAGTCCTTTTGTGGCTGAATAATATTCCATTGTGTGGATATGCCATGATTTATTCATGCATGTCCTGATGGACATTTGGGATGTTTCTACCTTTTGGCTCTTTTGTGAATAGTGTTGCTATCAATATTTGTGTACAAGGATTTGTTTGAGTATCTGTTTTCAATTCTTTGGGGTATTTACTGTATATACTCGAGTATATACGGTATCTAGAAGTGGAATTACTGGGTTATGTGACAACTTTATGTTTGACTTTTTTTTTTTTTTTTTTTTGGAGACAGAGTCTCACTATGTCGCCCTCAGTAGAGTGCCATGGTGTCACAGCTCGCAGCAACCTCAAACTCTTGGGCTTAAGCGATTCTCTTGCCTCAGCCTCCCAAGTAGCTGGGACTATAGGAGCCTGCCACAATGCCAGGCTATTTTTTTGTTGCAGTTGTCATTGTTATTTAGCTGGCCCGGGCCAGGTTCGAACCCACCAGCCTTGGGGTATGTGGCCAGCACCGTAACCAGTGTACTATGGGCACTGAGCCTATGTTTGACAGTTTGAGGAACCACTAAGTTATTTTATTTAACAGTTGAACCATTTTACATTCCTCCAGCAATGAATAAGGATTCTAATTTCTCCTCAGCCTTGCAACACTTGCTATTTTCTGGTTTGTTTTTTGTTTTTTTTTTTAATAATTAGATAGCCAGGCCTATGAGTGTGAAGAGGTGTCTGATGTGGTTTTGAATTGTGTTTTCCTAATGACTTTAATGATCTTGACTATCTTTTCATGTGTTTTCTTATGGAGAAACATTTTTAAGAAACAGTTTTAAAAGGCAAGGTGTGGTAGCTTACACCTGTAATCCTAGTACTCTGGGAAGCCAAGGAGGGTTGATTGCCAGAGCTCAGGAGTTCAACACCAGCCTGAGAAAGAGCAAGACCCTGTCTCTAATAATAGCCAGGTGTGGTGGGTGCCTGTAGTCCCAGCTACTAGGGAGGCTGAGACAAGAGAATCGCTGAAGCCCAAGAGTTGGAGGTTGCTGTGAGCTGTGACACCACAGTACTCTACCCAGGGCGAAAAAGTGAGACTCTGTCTCAAAAAAAAAATAAAAAAATAAAGAAAGAAAAGAAAAGAAAAAAGAAAAGAAAAAAGAAAAGAAAAGAAAAGAAAAGAAAAGAAAAAAGAAACAGTTTTAAACATGAAAAGATTCAGGGTATATTAAGTCTTTCCTGAGGAACTTGCTAGAAGTCAACCTCCACCCAACAAAGAGATGAATGAGGAAACCGTACAAAGGACTGGTGTTGGCACTGTCTATATTTAATGACAGACCGTAAGCAAACCACAGGTGGAGATAAGGGTGAAAGAAAGCTGTACACTGGAACAGAACAGAAAACCAAGAGACGAAACCAGTCTCCACTTGCCGTCTGATCTTTGATAAACCAAACAAAAGATACAGTAGGGAAAAGAGTCCCTATTCAACAAGGTGCTGGGAGAGCTGGATAACCACATGTAAAAGACTAAAATTCGACCCACACCTTTCACCCCTTACAAAAATTGACTCAAGATGGATAAGAGACTTAAATGTAAGACACGAAATGATAAAAATCTTTGAAGTGTGGGGAAAACTCTTGATGATGTTGGACTGGGGAAAGATTTTATGACAAAGACTTCAGCGGCCGTCGCAACGACAACAAAAATTAACATGGGATTTAATGAAGATGAAAAGCTGCACATCTAAGGACACAACAAGTAAAGCAGAAAGACAGCCTTCAGAATGGG
>CAUYPK010121714.1:0-19215 GCA_963574355.1 Loris lydekkerianus | reverse complement strand
GTGAAACTTAGTAAATGTAGAATGTAAATGTCTTGGCACAAAAACTAAAAAAACACCAGGAAGGCTATGTAGACCGGTGTGATGAAAATGTGTCAAACGGTTTATGAAACTAGTGTATGATGCCCCATGATCATATCGATGGGCGCAGCTATGATTTAATAAAAAAAAAAAAGAAAAGAAAGAAATCCACTCTTTTTTTATGGCTGAAGAGTATTCTATTTTGTGTATATATATGACACTGAGGATGATTCCATATCTTGGTTGTTGTAAATAATGCTGCAATAAACATAGCAGTACAGATATTGCTTTGACATACCGATTACATTTCCTCTGAATATATGCCCAATAATAGAATTATTTTAAATAAGTTTTAAGTAAATTTATTTTCTGCCACAATACCTTTGAATTGGTTTATTTAAAATTACTCATGATAAAATTATTATTTAACTAAAAGTTTAAAAGATATAATTATGATTTTCTAAATAACTTTAAAATTTCATCATAGGAATAATTATATGTTTACTTAGAATCATAATGTGTCACATTATAAACTTATGGGTAATTATTTATTTCTCTTTGTGAAGAAGCTGTAAGTTGGCATTTGTGATACTGTAAAAACTGTAATTATGCAGCTAAATGTTATAAAGGTATATCATGATTCTAAGTCAAATATAATTCAAGATAATTCTCAATAAGTATATTACTCATCTTTACTTGAGACAGGGCTACTGATGAGAATTTAATATTTTTGACATTTGTCTCAAGTCCACAGTAGTCCCACTTCCATATGGTGCTCTACAGATATAAGCTTTACTTTAAGCAATTGAACTTTTCACACCCTCAAAAACCACAAAATCAGATGGTTTGTGGTTTTTGCAGCTGGTGTACTGTATTCATTTTGGGCAGTGTCATATGAAAAATATTTCACTCCCTAAGCCCTAAACAGAATCAGTCATTAATGAAATGCAGGCTGTACAATGAGATCATATAAAGTATAGATTTCAACAGCCATACTAGGAACACTAAAGAAATTCAGAACATGAACACAAATCAAGTTCTTACTGCCAGAAAAGAAAGAAATGAAAAGCATTAAAGAATGCCTTTGCAGACTTAGCATTTGCTTTGAAAACAACTGCTAACCAATATCTTTAAAAAATTCTAATTCAAGCATTTTCAGACAAAATAATAACAAGCTGGGTACAGAACAACAGTAAATAACTTTAGACATAAATTAATTAGATTATTTACTGCAATATAAAACTATCAAAATCATAAAAACGTATAAAAAATGCTTATTTAATGAAATAGACTGTTACCTTTCTACTCAATCTTCAAATAATGTTGTTTGGGGGATATATCCAATTTCATTATCATATATTTTATTGAGATATTTTAAGAAACTATACAATTCAACACAAGTATTGCAACATATTCTTTTCAATGGAAACTATTGCAAAAATTGTATCTGAATATTCCTATTTGTGGAAAAAGAAAAAAATAACAACATTGTTTTTATTTCTTGTCCCAACAAATTGTCTTCAATCTAAAGTAGAGCGACTTTAAATATCTCTACTTCCAAACCATTTCCCCACTTACACAACTCTTTTAAAGTGCACTGTTTTCATAAATGGATATTTTTACAGAATAAAAAAGGAAAAAGTGGTGAACAGAAAAGAATACACAACAAAGAGGCAGAATTTTGTGTATGTGAGCTTTAATTTGTGTACGTCACTACATCATGTAAAACACGGATGCTTTTATAACGTTTTGTGATTTCTTGTCATGCCAGACAATATGCAAGAAATTGAACGGATCATTATTTTATTGTCAATGTTAAGCCGTAATGTAAACAAGTTTCATTTAATTCACAGGGATTCAAACTGAACATTGAAAGGGCTATATTTAGGTAACAGTTTCATCATGCTATATACATTGGTTAACAGAATAACTACTCTGTGTATCACTTAAGAAAATATGTCTATAGTGAATCCAAAAAAGGCCTCCATTTCTCTACATCTGTTATCCATAAAATCTTTATGTGTCTTAGGCATGCCACATGGCACTAAACCCTAGATTACATTTGGAACACTGATTAAGTGAAATAGTCCACAGGTCGCTAATACAACATAGAAATGTCTCAGATGAAGAGTAAAGTTGTATCATGCACTGCTTTCCAACCCATGTGCTGGGATATAATGGAGAATCGTGAATTTTCTTCTTGCTGCAGAGTTCTGTGCTAATGTCAGTATTTTAGAATGTGACTTTGTATACAACAAATAACAGAAGTAGAGTTATAAAGTTTTTTTAAGTAGGCACGGAATTCTTCTACTACCATACTTCCCTTGCCCTTATCATGAACTTAAATACTTTTAAGAATATTATGAGAATATTACAAAACCAACGCCAAAAATCACAGGTGTGGCATGCTGATGGTAGATTGTAAATAACCTGAGTAATCATCACATCTTATTGTTCTTTCATATTGATAAAACCTGCACAACAGATTGAATGAGAATTTTAAGCCTGGTTATGTTCTAGGCAGTTAGACTGTAACAATGAATGAAACAGACAAAAATCTGTGCTGTTGGCTTATATTCTAGACTATTCTAGATGGGAGAGAGGTAACGATAGACCACAAAAGTAACAACAGCAAAAATGAGACTTATATTCTTGCCCTTATATTCAAGTCCCTTGCCCTCATGAGACTTATATTCTTGGGGGGAGGCAGTTAAGAATAATAAATCAGTAAATTGCATGGAATGTTTAGTGATCAATACAACGGTTAGAAAAGAGTAAGTTGGATCAAGAAAACCAGAGAAAGGTTTATTGTGTTCTTAAATATAATGGCCAGGCAGTTGAATTAAGGTAACATTAAGCAAGTATTTGAAGATGGTAAAGGAGCTAATAGTGTAGCCATCTCGAGGAAGCACATTCAAGGCAGAAACAATAGCCAGCACAGTGGCCCCGAGGTGGGAAAGTACACGTGCAAATTACATGTCACCATTGACTCAAGAGCAATCTTTTAAAGGACAAATTATCCATTAGGTATAATAAATTATAGCATAATATAAATCATGATTGGTTTCATTTTCCACTTAACTAACATTTATTAAACAATATAAGGAGCTAGAGAATTTAATAGAACTATGGTACTAACTCTGTGCAATTCTCCTTTTCTTTCCTTTTCTTCACTTACTCATTTTACTCCCTGCCCATCTGAGGTCCCTCTATACACCCATTTTTAACATTGTCATGCCATATAAATGGGAAGAAATACAGACAGAAGCAAAAATACCCTGAGCTTGGAATAAGGAGGAAATAATTTTATTCTTAATTCTCTTCCTTAGCAACTATGTCACTTTTACAAGTTTATATGACTTTCTAAGCAAAAGTTTCATCAGCAACATAGGCGTGGCAGCAAGGGAGAAGGTAGGCAAAAGGTAAAACCTCAAAAATTATGACAATAATATATGTTACAATTATGAAGATGGGTTTGACAAACCACAAAGATTTACACAAGCATTGTTCGCATGAACAATTTTAATTCTAAGGAAAATATTTCCAAAAAACCCACATGCTAATTCCAAAATGATGGTGTAAGAATGATAGGAAGAAAAACAGTAAAGTGGGTGCTTTATAATTTCTAGATTAGCTATATTATCCAAATTCAGTTGTCAGTGTTCTTAAGCACTTTTAGATTTCCAAACATTTTCATCTCTAAAGAGTGTGAGAACTTAGTAAACTTTTCTCTAAATATATTGGTTTGATATGACAAGTTAAAATTAATAAAATATTGTGATTGAATGTTTTATTATCATACAACTATTAATCATTTCTCTAGAACAGGGGTCCTCAAACTGCGGCCCGCGGGCCACATGAAAAGCGGTGTGACTGTATTTGTTCCTGTTTTGTTTTTTACTTCAAATAAGATATGTGCAGTGTGCATAGGAATTTGTTCATAGTTGTTTTTTTTGTTTTTTTTTTTAACTATAGTCTGCCCCTCCAACGAAATGAGGGACAGTGAATTGGCCCCCCGTTTAAAAAGTTTGAGGTCACCTGCTCTAGAAACTTCTAAAGTTCATATTCAGTATTGGGACAAAGGAGATAAACCAAGGATGTAGTTACAGACAGGTTGAGACCACACACTTCTGGCAGGAATAACTACAAGGAGCAACAGTGACTATGATGTGAAACAAATATACTTTCAAGATGCACTGATCAAGCAAGTTCTAGGAGTAGAAAAAGTTTTAAGACTAGTTTGACAGTAACCACATGGTCTTAAAAATGGGTATCACTTAACTTCATAATTAACTCTTATTTATCTAACTTAGAGGTACTTATCTAAAGTCTTCTCCTAAATTTTTTGACAAGTAAATATATGTAATGATGTAATGCAATGATAGAAAAAAGAAAATGTAATGATAAGACAAAAATATGAAGATATGACTACATAATGATGACAAGCCTGTATTCAGGAATGAACACATAATGGTCTATTCTTGAAATTAAACTGTATTGAACAAAATTTTATATTTAAGTACTTTAGAAATATTATTTAAATTGTTACCTTGTGTTAAACCATAAAATTATGGACAAGTTTGGAAATTTGGTTGATTTTTGTGTTGCTTTCACAATAATTTCCATTTAAATTTACTGAAATTTTACAGATTTGAATTTCAGGAAGAAAATGAAATTAGTCAAATTAGAAATTTTTTGTTTGGGGTTTCCAAGATGGCTCTTAACTGTTTCTCAAGTCATAGCAATAACAGCTTACAAAACTTAGTGAATCAAGGCACAGGCACACCTTGCACTTAGGTAAAAACTTTGGCAATGACTGCGTAGCCTCGAAGGACTTAGTTACCGTTCTATCAAGGTGCAAAACGAAGCATAAAAGGAGACTTAGTCCCAGAACAGGAATAGAACCCCGAATGCCTGATAATCAGCCTCCAAACTAGTCAAACGAATCTGGTAGAGTTTGGCAGTGTTCCATCGGGCAGTCAGAACTACTGCCAAGTGGATAAGTTTATGAGCAGACTGTAAAATGTGGTGTTGGCCTGGCAGCTGATCCAGAGTGTAAAGCATAAAGGTGAAGAATGGGGAAAAGTTCCTGAAAATGGTCTAGTGAACTAATGAGGGAGTGAACATGCCTCTTTTCTTCAAGTTAGGAAAAAAACATGAGTTGTAGAATGAGAAAGAGAAATGGAATTTAAGTGATCTTCAAAGGGACTATTATTTAGGATTATTATAATTAGCAGTTAGAGACCATCAATATCTACTAGTACGGTTTTTCCGTAATGACTTGTTTTTAAACGTATTTGATTTTCATAGTAGAGAAATTATTCTCCTGGGTAAATTGTTTCATTTTGTTTTTTGTTTTTTGTTTTTTTTTTTAGCAGCCATGGAGATACTCATTTGTCTATTTGATATTATTTATCTTCTAGCTATGTGTCTATTCATCTAATTCCATTTATTTAATCATTCATAAGTTTGTTTGTGAACATACCATACATGTTTTTTGCCATGTCAGATACAGCACCTTATAATACTCACTCTTTGGGGGCCACTTCAAAATAATGATGATGTCTTATTAAGTTAGAAAACAATGCATTGAGGAATGTTTTACATAATTCTAACTTTCAACCTCATTCTTATTTATTCATATCTTGGTGGCTGCCAAATATATAGTAGATCTAAAGGTCCTAACTTCACCTTTGTTTTAGAAGAAGAAAATAAGAATACCACGTGGTTTAGTTCCAAGGATGGTGACTGTGATTGTTTGGTGCTAAGTAATTATTGATGCTTCCCAAATAAATAAGTTAAATAGAAATGTGGATAAAATGTCTTTTTGTATTCATCAGAAAAGTTTCAAAAGATACAGAAATTTAATTGTAATGATGCATGATTTAATTTTGACAATGCAATTAGCTTACCTTTAAGGATATTTTGGATTTTAAGGATGAGAGCTTAATTAAAATTAAAGATTTGATGAAACAACATAATCCATCCAAAACACGGAATCTTGAAGTTACTTGAACCTCATAAGGTTTCACTGATTTTTACAAGAATAAGATAATACCGCCAAAGTTTAGTTCTTAGAATGGTTCTGCAACATAGCGAGGATGCAAACACCAAGGGTAACATTTTATTTTTATTTTTTTTTAATTATTATTATTTCAGACAGTCTCACTATGTTGCCCTCAGTAGAGTGCTGTAGTGTCATATCTCACAGCAACCTCAAACTCTTGGGCTTAAGCGATTCTTTTGCCTCAGCCTCTCCAGTAGCTGGGCCTACAGGAGCCCACACAACACCCGGCTATTTTTTTGTTGTAGTTGTCAATGTTGTTTAGCAGGCCCAGGCTGGGTTCGAACCCGCCAGCCCTGGTATATGTGACCAGCGCCCTAATCACTGAGCTACGGGAGCCGACCCAGACAGTAACATTTTAATTGCAAAATTAACGTGATACCTGTAGACTTCAAAAAGTAATATCAACAACTGCCACTGACTACACATGTACATCATAGTGGTAAAAAGAGCCCCCAACACTTACATTGTACAAAATTATATGAGGCATTTAGCAAAATTATTTTGCACTAAATGCAAATGTCAACCTTACACAGCAGGTTTGAATTACACACACACACCCCTATGTATACACGCACACATACATATATACACACCTGAATTTGAGGATCAAAATTAACAGAACATGTGGATCACATTAAATTAAGTGATATGGAAAGTAATCAAAGAAAATAAAGTTACCATCCATCTGGCACTTTTTTTGTTATAACAGACCAGGCTATGATTTTCCATTTGTCACTTAGGCTTCTATACATGCAGTTAATTGGTTCTAATTCACACCTTTTCCAGGTAATATGGCAACACACAGATACCCTCATAACAAAAGCTACTCAGTTTCCAACTTGTTGGTATTAGCATCTTCACAATTTCAAGTGAAACCAAGCAATTATATACATGGCACTGTGAGATCACAAGTCACCATCACAGGGTTTCTTATAATATCCCTAAATCCAAATAAAATCAATGCTTTACTAGGTTTTCCTTAATGAAATCATTGGATCTGATTTTTTTTTTTTTTACAGTATTAGGAACTGAAGGAGCAATTTCTGGAGTTTCTTAATTGAACTGACTAGTGACTAGACACTACCAGTTGCTATTTAGATTCAAATGCAGAGTGTCCTTGCCTTTTTTTTTTCTTTTTTACTGTGGTGAACAACCTACTGAAAATGACAAGGTTGCACAAGGGAAGCAAAACAAACTACTGCAGAAACATGACTCAATTAGATTCACCTCTTACTTATATAAGAGGTAAAAAATTACAAAACTCGTGTAGAGGTGATTTCTTTAAATGAACTTGCTTTCTAGGTAATCATAAACAAAACTGAGCCTTGTTCTTTCTTTGAAAGAATACATTCCAAAAAATTAAGAAAGGGGAATCATTTTTATATAGAGACGTATAAGAATATATTCACACAAATAGATGTGAACTCAAAAAATAATATAAGATGTTAAAGACTTAAAAATTTGTAACATGCTCTATAGCAAAGCAATGATTTGCTACTGGAGAAGGAAGACACCTCTCTCAGTCCAATCATGTCAATTGCTAACAAACAGCTACTTGTGAAAGGAATTATAGCATTGGGAAATTTTCTGCCTTGGACCCATAATGAGGAATTGTGGAAAAAAAACAAATCTAAAGATAAAACTAAATACATGAAAGAAACAGGGTCATTTCTACCGACTGTTTTCTTCCTTACATTATCATTTGTGATTTTTAAAGCTCACAAAAAGTAAAAACAATTATTTTTTGTTGCTATATTTCTGAAAATTTAAATCATCAACATTTAGATCATTCTACTATACCAAAGTCTAAAGAGGGAATTGCTAAGATATAGCTTATCTGTCACATCCTGTAAACAACGTGCTGCTCGGTTTTGTTCACCATAGTCAGAGTCAAGCTCTTAGTTTCCATACTTCAAACAACTGAAATACCACAATCTTCATAAAACAGAACTGAGCTACTGGGAGTAAGAAAAAAAATACAAAAAAGTAGCAGACCTCAACAGCAGATAGTAAAATTAACATTTCAACAGCTCCTGCCTTTCATCTCAGTCTCCGTAGTACACTTTTTTTTTCCTGAAAAAGCTATGAGTTAGTTTAGAAAGATGCAGAATTACATAAAACATCTGGAATATGGGACGAGAAATATTGGCTTATTATCCCTTGTGGATCCTCTCCATGAAAAATGTAATAGATTTGGTTTGGTAGTTTGAATCTCCAGAGTACCTCCAGCTATGTAATGGAAACATCATCTTCGTCATTTATATTAGAAAGAACACCTAGTGATGAAAGCAAATATACTCTCTTTTAAATTGTTTTTTCTTTAATCATCAAACTTTTCATCAAATATGCATATAGATATGTGTGTGGACATCTTAACTAGAATCTAGTTTTTGTATCTTCGTGACTGATAAGACTATACTCTTGACGAATTTACCAAAAATATACAACCCTCTTTTATGTTCTACAAATAACTAATGTTGTCTTAACTTTCACATTTTACTTGTTACATATTACAGAGTAAGTTAGGGAAATTTTTCAGTTAGGGAACGTTTTCACTGATGATTTTTTAAAGTAAAAATATATTTTTTATTTAATACATTTTCCTATTCCATAATAGTTTTTAAATGATAGTTTTAATATTTACTATTAGTAATAAAATGTTTTCGTTAATACTAAAATAACACAAACAGCTGAAAATAGTTAACATTCAGCATTAAACTTTGTTATTGAAAAGCTTATTATTGCCAGTAAAATTTTAATATTGAGAGCGTGTGGATCTAGGGAAGACTGAGTGATGAGGTCATTTGCCATAAGAATTTATAAAAATTAAGTAATCTACCAAATTTCAATGTTACAGTCTTTTATTGTAAACCCAGACTTCATTATAAAAGTTTAAAATTAAATTTCAGTGTGATTCCTTGCATATTAAAATTAGAGAAAATTCTACATTATTGAAAATATAATAAAACACTCTATATTTTAAATGATCTATCTTTTAAAATTGGCACATCGTACTAAAGCTATGCTATCATTAATAACACTCAAAATATATAATAGGCCTCTACATATTCCAATTAAAAATAGAAGTCCTTAAAATATTTGAGTATTTATAGTCTATAAAGATTTTCAGGGACATTTTTATTAATTTGACACAGATACGCCTTCATTTCTAATGTTATAAACCTGAATCATTTTAAATGCAATTAAAAGTGGTTATGAAAGAGTGTGGACTTCCTTGTGAAGTAGGAAATCACTCTTGTGATTAACATGCAAACGAGCTCATGCTGGCAGAATAGATTGGGGTTTTAAAACCCCAATTACTTTTGTATGATTATCTATTTACCAGTACACAGTCTATTTTCATTTTTCATCTAATACAAAATCGACTTGCTTACATTTTAGCACAGCAATTAATATTTACAATAATTATGACATCAAGCACTGCTGAGAACTCCAAGTAAATCATTTACCCTGGTCTTTATTCTTTATATATGACTAATATTCTTTTTTAATTTAATGCTGTATGTGAGGTTACCTATATGCAAAAATCAAAATGAGAACCACTTTCTTCCTTAATTTAAATTTAGTTATAATATATAATACAAATTATTTTTAGAATATTAGTAAGATAACCATTGTTGGAACATAAAAAGGCAAATTTTTAAACCTCATTGAATTACTCATAGTAAGAAAAATAAATATATAGAGAACAATAAAATGTGTCCTATGAATCTTTTCTTTTAGAAAGTAATAACAATTCTAAACTTTCACTAGCATGCTTTGATTCATACCTGCTACATACTGCACTACATACACATTTTTCCAGACTTCTGAAGAAAATTATAATGCACTAATGACAGGAACCATGGTAATGGAAAAAAGGTCACCCTCTCTTGAACACCTTCTGTTTTAAACCATTATATATAAAGACATTTGAGAAAGCAAAGAATTAAAAGCCAGCCTTTGTGCAACCCATTACTGAAATATTATAGAATAATCTATATCAAATGTAGAGGAACAGCAGATTCTTTTGGATCTAAATTAACTGCAGCCATAGAAACGCTTTTATGCTTATTATGTATCTGCATGTTGATTCAATTATTAAAAGAACACCTGACAGCATCAGACTTATTTAATTGAATTAATTAAACTGGATGAATAATCACTGAATTCCTTTTGTGTGAAATTTGTCCTGAAAAGTAACACTGGCATTTGGAAATTGCAAGTAATTTGCATGGTGAAATACAGTGAACGTGGAAATCTCCTATCTCAGTATTCTAGGGTTTTTCCCCTCTTCCCATATAAAACAAATGAATAGATGCTTGTAGTGGATATTTTCTATTCTACAGTACAGATTTGTGAATGCTTTTTGTCAATATACCATTAGGCAATTTTTCAACGATTTCCTCAATATCACAATTTCAATTTTTCTCATATGTGAAAAGTATTATGCAAACTGTCACAATCACCCAAGAGATGATATGACACCAATGAATTCTAGTAACCACAAGGTAGGAGAGACCCTGTTTCAAGATGGATTTCTAAGACAATCTATTTATTTGTTAGTTTCATCAGAATGTAACAATTTCTTTAAAGCTAAAAGTGAAAATTATTCAATATAATTACAGAATTAAAGAGAATTAGTTCTGTTTTACACACATTTTATTTTTGTGAAGGAACCTGTCTCTATTGTGATGAAAGTTTCAAGGTTTATGCCTCGCAGATATATTTGAGATTTTTGGTATTCTGTTAAGATAAATACACATATTTGTAGTTTGTTTATATGCGTGATGACTTTAGATATTTATTTTTAGAAGAATGACAGTAGAAAAACTTCACACCATCATATAACCCTGAGTCAAGTGCACAGATAAACTAAAAAGAAAACCATTGCAAGGTCTGTTTTTTTCTGTCATATCCAAACAAATACAAATGGATAACATTTTAAAATATTCTTAAAGTGCGCTCACATGCTGCACTATCAATTTCTGGTCATGAAGTGTTTTAACTTCCCTGGGAAGGCGCAGGATTTCATCTCTTCTGAGTTATGTATCTTTTTGCCAGCCTCCTGCCACTGGAAAGACGCATCAAAACTGCTATTGTTAATTCACTATGAAAGATAAAACTTGGTGAAATCTTGAGGCTTAGTTTATTTTTAAATGTCCATATATCAACACAGGTTACACTTCAAAATATATCACATTCACATTCTGATCAATTATTTTTCGTTTTTTGTTATGAATGGAAAATGTACTTTCATTCTTGAGATGAGAATCACTTTACACCATTTTTTCCCATGCCTATTATTTACGAAATACTGTTTACCATAACAAATTACGGTATTTGAAATCATGCACCATTTAACATCTACATTCCTCAGATTAATGAACCCTTTCAATATTAAGGTTGACCACACTTGAATTTTGTTCACTTTAAAATTATGCTTCGTTCCTTCAACCACTGATCCACGTACATTTTTCGTTAGACTTATTTATATGCTTTCTTTGCATTCTTCAGAAATATTTCTATATGAATAGTCATATTTTCATCAGAGACATCCCAGGTGTGATACAGCATTATTTCTCCCCAAAAGAAACTGAAATACAAATAAAATACGCTATTTAAAAATTGTTTATAAAGCAACTCAAGCAATTAATGAAACTGCAGTCATATAAAAATTTTTAGCATTCTGGATAAATTGTTTCTTTGTGAACTAAATTATAGATATCATAAGTATGCAAACTTTTACAAAATATTTTAGGAAAAATCTATGAATTCATTGATAGTACCCATATTTATAACCATAGTGGTTAGATTTTATTTCACATAAATTATACAAAATACAGAGGCATTACACCCCATTCTTAATACCAGTTTATTATAGCTTTATTTCATAATATTGGATGTGGAAATGGAAACAGTGCCATCATGTGATACTTTTCAGGCTACTTCACTTCTTATATTCTCAATGTCTGAGCTTATAGCTACTGTCAAAATGAAAGAGTTTGTAGAAAAGCAGAGAACTGCAGCGTAATTCATTACCCCGTATTTTGTAATCATATCCATCTCACACTTTTGGTAAATATTAGAAACACCTTTAAAATATCCAAAGATAAAAAAATTAAGTCAGTTCTTATATTCGTGTGTATATTTATATACACAAACTCACTCATTCTTTATTTAAAATCTATAATGTTGTCCCTTCTAGCTCACAAAAGCTACTGCATTTGCTATCACTTTCAATCTTTAAAACAAAAAGTATCTCTTTATAAGTCAAATAAATTCCTTATTTTAACTTAACAAAAATCAACTTGGGCTGGGGAAAAACTCACTTGGAATGTAAATGATCAACTTCAACCCAATAAAACTTACATCTAAAATGTGAACCCAGGTTCTCTGTAGAAGTTGTTCCTCTAGTGGAGGGACATTTTTTCCCACAATTTTCCACAACTTAAGAAATAAGTACCAGAACTAAATGCTAGATGTTTCAGGAGTTAATTATTTCTTTCAATTTTAAAATTGGCTTTGAAAACTATGATAAAATTTAAAATCAATAATAACAAATATGAAATTTACTCTCTATTTCTTACAATTGACTGTAAGGATATTTAATTAAAAGATAGTTTTTTTTTCATGAGACGTGTAAATTTGGTCAACTACTTCCTTGCTTTTCACACTTACTCCAGACACATATAAAATTACTTTTTAAGGACAGGTGTATACCTTTCAGAGTCAAACATCAATGGACACGATGTTAACCCAAGATTAGAACATAAGCATAAGAGAATAAACGCTTATCTATTACTATTAATGACTCATCATTGGTCTACAGCACGCTTATTTTTATTGCACGCATAGTCTAAGGAATTTCAGTTTAATATTTTACCAAAAAGTTTACAAACTATAGAGGCTTACTAAACTAAAATGCAAGATTTGATAACTCTAAGAAAGTATTTCTTAGTTATCCTAAATCAAATCTCTTTGTATATCCTTTGTGATAGACTCTAGTGCAATACTGAGAATTGGAGAAAAGGAAGAAAAAGCTGGAGAAAATTTTATTCACACATGCTCAAGTGTAGCTGCTTTCTTTTTCTTTTTTTTTTTTTTTAATTGCAGTTTCTAGCTGGGGCTGGGCCTGAACCCTCTACCTCCAGCATATGGGGCTGGCGCCCCACCCCTTTGAGCCACAGGTGCTGCCCCGCTGCTTATTTTTTGAATGGTGAGAATAACCTCTAAGCACAGAAGCCACAGGAGAACTTATTTATAGTCACTGAAAAAATAAAGTGAGGAAAATTTTAGCAGTAGGAAAAATAGTTGATGTGATTTCCTACATATTAAGCTTTTTATTCTAAATAATTTCTTTCTCCAAAAGACAGTAAATAGAACTGTCCAATAGACAGTGAAAAGTTACCAACTGATGAACAATTTATCGTGTGAGTAATCTCAACTCTTTCAGGCGAGGGGTGGAATTCGAGATTACCTCAAAACATTTTATTATCATTACTATTACTTTTTCCCCACGTAATGTGAGGCATGGAGTCATTAACAGGGTTTTTTTTTTGTTTTAATTTAGAAATATTATTATTCCCCTGAGAAGACATTTGCAATCTTCTTATTTCCAAAACTGGTTTGCAGACTGTTTTGTCTGGTGATGGAAAGAACCTGCAGTATCCTAACACTTTTTTTTTTTTTCCCCCTTCATAAAACGTATGATCCAAACACTTCAGTTCTTCTAACTTGCACTGAACCTGATCTTTTAATAGCTCTTTTGCAGAAGTAAGGGACAGAAGACTGAAGTTTTTAAATAATGTAACAGGTTTTCCCTTCTTGGATAAGATTCACAGTGATAGTTCTACATTTTCAGAAGTGGAAGAACAGCCAGCATTCCCAGTTCTTTTAATATTTACTCCTGACTAAAGTTTCACCAATCACAAAATACCAAAACAGGTAATGAGTGGTGTAACGAAATTCTCACCCCAAACCAGCCTGACTTATATTTGAGTCCCAATTTCTCTTTTCCAGAAGAACAGTGATTTGGAGTTAGAAGAGGAAAAACAGGACCTGCTCAGAACAACAACAACAACAACAACAACAAAAATACAGCATGTGAAAAATGGTGATTAGTGAAGTCATAATTTCCAGCCTCCCTTCCATGTGCCCCAATACACCAACAGGTGAAAAGTTAGAAATCAGAACCTAAATTCTATTTTACACAGTTGTACCTTGAAACATTAAGAGCAATTTTCCCACCTGTAAAATAGCGACAGAAACTCATGTAGCCACAATTTGCTATTAAGTGTCCAAATTACCAAAGTTTGTTAACATAATTGTAAAGCCATTTCATCATGGAAGAAAGCAATCAAATTATGGTTAGATTCATGTAATACATTTTACTCTTCTAAAAAGGAAAAGTGAATAACCCTCTCTACTAAACTATTTAAGTAACAATAAAAGTTGCATGCCTCCATATTCACTTCGTTCAATACCCTCTCCTGCTGTCACTCACAACTCTAACTCCCCCCCCCCACTCACACACAGACTACCTACATGCCTACACTCAGAGCCTCTAACTCCCCCCATTCACACACAGACTATCTACATGCCTACACACAGAACCTCTCACTCCCCCCCACTCACACACAGACTACCCACATGCCTACACACAGCTACACGCAGTTTCAAAATCCTCACTGGGACTATCAAAGTATGTTGGGAAATTAGTGGGTGGGCATTCCTTTTAGGTAATTAATGCAGAATTGTCTGCTGATGCACATATGATATGCTCCTATTGAAAATGTCAGAAAAGGACTTGATGCACTCACTCTAGTTAAGAAATTTAACTTTTTATACGAAAGTAATGTTATTTCTTAGAGAAAATGAACACAGCTTTCATTGCCTGAGTAGGAGGTGGTACACTGTCTTCTAAGCCAATTCAGTAACCAATTCATATATTTTGGCACAATAGCCAAGAATATTAAATTGTATACATCAAGCTTCATATTAGTGATTAACATTAGATACCATTGCTAATACATTCATAATTTATTCTTATATTAGATATACATATTGATAGATCACCTTTATATTTTTTCACTAAATCAGAGGTCCTCAAACTTTTTAAACAGAGGCCAGTTCACTGTCCCTCAGACTGTTGGAGCACTAGACTCTAGTTCAAAAAATAAATATGAAAAAATTCCTATGCACACTGCACATATCTTATTTTGAAGTAAAGAAACAAAACAGTAACAAGTACGATCACGCTGACACATGTGGAGTTCGAGGACCCCTGTACTAAATCATTATTCTTATCAGATTAACCTGAGATCTTTATCCAGTAAGGGTATTGAAAAAAAAAAAACCCACATTATTTCAGGATTTTATCATAGGTTCAGATAGTATAAATATTTGGTATAAATTATAATACTAAATTGTAATTCAAATGTATATGAGCCACAAAGTATTCAGGTATATAATACGAAAAATAGAGACACACATGCCTGGATACTTTTCAAAAAGCCCTCCTATATATTTTTTATTGTTAAATCATAGCTGTGTACATTCGTACAATCAAGGGGCTGGTTTTATATACAATCTGAAATATTCTCATCAAACTGTTCAATGTAGCCTTCATGGCATTTTCTTGTTATTGTATGTAGACATTTTATTCTGCATTTAATAGGTTTCACCTGTACCTATTTTAAGATGCACCGTAGGTGTGGCCCCACCAATTACCCTCCCTTCACCCTGACTTCCCCCCTCCCTTCCCCTCCTTTGGCCCTTTCCTCATATTCTTGTGCTATAGTTGGGTTATAGCCTTTATATGAAAGCTATAAATTAGCTTCATAGTAGGGCTGAGTACATTGGATACTTTTTTTTCCATTCTTGAGATACTTTGCTAAGAAGAACATGTTCCACCTCCATCCACGTAAGCATGAAAGAGGTAAAGTCTCCATCTTTCTTTAAGGCTGCATAGTATTCCATGTACCACAATTTGCTAGTCCATTCGTGGGTCGATGGGCACTTGGGCTTCTTCCATGACTTAGCAATTATGAATTGGGCTACAATAAACATTCTGGTACAGATGTCTTTGTTATATTGTGATTTTTGGTCTTCTGTGTATATAGGTAGTAAAGGAATTATAGGATTGAATGGCAGGTCTATTTTCATATCTCTAAGTATTCTCCAAACATCCTTCCAAAAGGAATGTATTAATGTGCATTCCCACCAGCAGTGTAGAAGTGTGCCCTTTTCTCCGTATCCATGCCAATATCCCTGGTTTGGGGATTTTGTTATGTGGGTTACTCTTACTGGGGTTAGGTGATATCTCAAAGTAGTTTTGATTTCCATTTCTCTGATGATTAAGGATGATGAGCTTTTTTTCATGTGTCTGTAGATCATGCATCTGTTTTCTTTAGAGAAGTTTTTCTTCAAGTCCTTTGCCCACCCTAAGATGGGATCAATTGTTGTTTCTTACTAATACGTTTGAGTTCTCTGTGGATTCTGGTTATTAAACCATTATCAGAAATATAACCTGCAAATATTTTCTCCCATTCTGAGGTCTGTATGCTTGCTTTACTTACAATAATCTTGGCTGTGCAGAAGCTATTTAGTTTGATCAGGTCCCAGTAATGTATTTTTGATACTACTTCAATTGCCTGGGAGTCCTCCTCATAAAATATTCACCCAGGCCGATTCCTTCGAGAGTTGTCCCTGCACTTTCTTCAAGTAATTTATAGTTTCATGTCTTAAGTTTAAATCTTTAATCCAGTGAGAGTCTATCTTAGTTAATGGTGAAAGGTGTGGGTCCAGTTTCAGTCTTACAGGTCGCCAGCTAGTTCACCCAGCATCATTTGTTAAATAGGGAATCTTTTCCCCACTGAATGTTTTTAACTGGCTTGTTAAAGATCAAATAACGGTAAGTAGCTGGATTCATCTCTTGGTTCTCCATTCTATTCCAGACATTTACTTCTCTACTTATGTCAATAGCATGCTGTTTTTATCACTATCAATTTATAGTACCGTCTCAGGTCTGGTAGTGTGATTCCTCCTGCATTGCTTTTATTTCTGAGTAATGTTTTGGCTACTCAAGTTTTTTTCTGATTACATATAAAATGAAGTATTATTTTTTCAAGATCTTTAAAATATGACAGTAGAGCTTTTATAGGAATTGCATTAAAATTATATATTGTTTTGGGTAGTAAAGACATTTTAACAATGTTGATTCTTCCCAGCCATGAGCGTGGTATGTTTTTCCATTTGTTAACATCTTCAGCTATTTCTTTTCTTAAACGTTCATAGTTCTCTTTATAGAGATCTTTCACATCCTTTGTTAGATAAACCCCCAAATATTTCATCTCTTTGGCACTAAGGAACAGAGTCGTTGACTGTTTTTTCAGCTTGGCTATTTTTGGTACATATAAAGGCTACAGATTTATGGGTGTTGACTTTGTACCCTGAGACATTGCTGTATTCCTTGATCATTTCTAAAAGTTTTGTAGTAGAATCCCTAGTGTTTTCCAGATATACGATCCTGTCATCTGCGAAGAGTGAAAGTTTGATCTCTTCTGACCCTATGTGGATACCCTTGATTGCCTTTTCTTCCTTAATTGCAATGGCTAAAACTTCCATTACAATGTTAAAGAGCAATGGAGACAATGGGAAACCTTGCCTGGTTCCTGATCTAAGTGGAAATGATTTCAATTTAACTCTATTCAATAGGATATTGGCTGTTGGTTTGCTGTAGATGGCCTCTATTAGTTTAAGAAATGTCCTTCTATACCAATTTTCTTAAGTGTTCTGATCATGAAGGGATGCTAGATATTATCAAAAGCTTTTTCTGCATCAATTGAGAATCATATGGTCTTTATTTTTTAGTTTCTTTATGTGCTGAATTACATTTATAGATTTACATATATTGAACCAGCCTTCAGAGACTGAGATAAATCCCACTTGGTCATGGTGTATAATTTTTTTGATGTGTTGTTGGATTCTTTGTGTAAGGATCTTATTGAGTATTTTTGCATCAATATTCATTAGTGATACTGGTCTATAATTTTCTTTTCTTGTTGGGTCTTTCTCTGGTTTAGGGATCAAGTTAATGTTTGCTTTGTAGAGTGGGTTGAGTAGTATTCCTTCTTTTTCTATATTTTGGAAGAGGTTTAGTACTATAGGTAGTAGTTCTTCTTTAAAGGTTTGGTAGAATTCTGATGGAAATCCATCTGGTCTTAGGCTTTTCTTTTTAGGGAGATTTTGTATAGATGATGCTATTTAAGTACTTGATATAGGCCTGTTCAACATTTCCACTTTGTTCTGGCTAAGTCTTGGTAGGTGGCATACTTCCAGGTATTGGTCGATTTCTTTCAGATTTTCATATTTCTGATAGTAAATATTTTTTGTAATATTTGTTAAGGATATTTTGAATTTCTGAAGGTTCTGTTGTTATTTCATCTTTACCATTTTTGAATGATGAAATTAGAGATTTTACTCTTTTTCTCCTGGTTAGGTTGGCTAAAGGTTTATCTATTTTATTGACCTTTTCAAAAAAAACCATCTTTTGAATTTATCGATCTGTTGTATAATTCTTTTGTTTTCAATTTAATTTAATTCTTCTCTGATTTTGTTATATCTTTTCTTCTACTGGGTTTGGGGTTGGAATGTTCCATGGGCTGATGAGAAGAATGTGTATTCAGTTTTGTTGGGATGAAATGTTCTGTAGATGTCTGTTAAGTCAAGATGTTTAATGGTTAAGTTTAAATCTAAGATTTCTTTGCTTAGCTCTTTTTGGAGGATCTACCCAGCACTGCTAAAGGGGTATTAAAATCTCTAATTACTATGGAACTGGAGGAAATCAAGTTGCTCATGTCTGTTCTTTTATAAATTAAGATGCATTCTGGTTGGGTGCATAAATATTAATAATTGAAATCTCATCATATTGAGTATTACCTTTAACAAATATGAAGTGTCCGTCCTTATCCTTCCTTATTTTGGTTCGTTTAAAGCCTATTGCATCTGCAAATAGGATTGCAACACCTGCTTTTTTCTACTTTCTATTTACCTGGAGTATAGATGACCATCCCTTCACCTTGAGTCTATATTTGTCTTATAATGTAGGATGAGATTCTTGTATGCAG
>CAUYPK010121711.1:0-11088 GCA_963574355.1 Loris lydekkerianus | reverse complement strand
GTAGAGTGCTGTGAAATCACAGCTCACAGCAACCTCAAACTCTTGGGCTTAAATGATTCTCTTGCCTCAGCCTCCCAAGTAGCTGGGAGTACAGGCACCCACTACAACACCTGGCTATGGCTATTTTTTTTATTGCAGTTGTCATTGTTGTTTGGCAGGCCCGGGCTGGGTTCAAACCTGCCAGCCCCTGTGTATGTGGCTGGCACCTTAGCTGCTGAGCTACAGGCGCTGAGCCTTATTTTTAATTTTTTTTTTTTTTTTGAGACAGAGTCTTACTATGTTGCCCTCAGTAGAGTGCTGTGACATCACAGCTCACAGCAACCTCCAACTCTTAGGCTTAAGTGATTCTCTTGCCTCAGCTTCCCAAGTAGGTGGGGACTACCGGCGCCTGCCACAACGCTGGGCTATTTTTTTTTTGGAGTTGTTTAGCAGGCTTGGGCTGGGTTCGAACCCACCAGCCCTGGTGCATGTGGCCAGCACCCTAACCACTGAGAGCTACAGGCGCCGAACCAGTGGCTGTGGTTTTAAATGAGACCATTCTAACACTAACTCTACTGATTTGAACCATTGAAGGGATATAGGTTTGCTGTGGAAATTCCAAATCCAGTCTACCAGTACTTGGCGGCCTCTGGGATTTTCCTAAGAAGTAACTTATCAGACTGTGGAAACCAATGTCAATTTTTTCTTTTTCTTTCTTTTTTTTTTTTGAGACGGAGTCTCAAGCTGTCACCCTGGGTACAGTGCTGTGGCGTCACAGCTAACAGCAACCTCAAACTCTTGGGCTTAAGCGATTTTCTTGCCTCAGCCTCCCAAGTAGCTGGGACAACTGGTGTCTGCCACAACGCCCAACTACTTTTTTGTTGTTGTTAGAGTTGTCCTTATTGTTTTAGCTGGCCTGGGCCAGGTTCAAACCCACCAGCCTCAGTATATGTGATTGGCGCCCTACTCACAGAGGGCACAGTCAATGCCAATTTGTTTTGAGAAATCATTTTCTTTTGCAGTTTTGGCTGGGGCCGGGGTTGAATCCACCACTCCCAGTATATGGGGCTGGTGCCTTACTCCTTGAGCCACAGGTGCTGCCCTGAAATATCTTTTTGAAATTCAAAGTAAAGATGTATTAAGTATTGTTAAATGGAAAAAGTGGGCAACACTGTTAAATATCTTCTATGTAAAATCAATTGGTTATGGGGCAGGGTCCAAAACTGAATTGAGTAAGAAAAATTATGTGATTTGGGATGGGGATTTGAGGAAGTTTCTAATGAGAATGTTGTCAATGAAAAAACTACTCCCTAACTTTTGTGACACCACTCTGTACACCTTTGCATCAGTTGCCTACAAAAACCAACATTGATTGATCTATCTGCCTCATGATTGGTGGGCTTCTTCCTTAGTTTCAAAGGGAAAACCACAACCCCAGTAACTCTGATTGGCATGATACTCTCAGTTTTCTGGGAGTAGCCAGTGTTGTTGGATTTGAAGAGAGGGGAAGCGAGAGCACATAGGTAGGATACAGGTAGCCTGTGGGATTGGGTTTGCAGAAGTTGGGTCTGATGGAAGCCCAGCCCAATACAGACAAAGAGTCACTTCCACTTCCACTAATCCATTCTTTTTTTTTTTTTTTTTTTTAGACAGAGCCTCAAGCTGTTGCCCTGGGTAGAGTGCTGTGGCATCACAGCTCACAGCAATCTCCAACTCCTGGGCTTAAGCAGTTCTCTTGCCTCAGCCTCCCAAGTAGGTGGAACTACAGGCACCTGCCACAACACCTGGCTATTTTTTGGTTGTAGTTGTCGTTGTTTGGCAGGTCTGGGCTGGATTTGAGCCCGCCACCTCTGGTGTATGTGTCTTGCACCTTAGCCACTTGAGCTACAGGCACTGAGCCCCATTCTTTTTTTTTTTTTTTTTTTTTGAAAGAGTTTTATTTATTTTTTAAAAAATTTCAGAAGGGTACATACAATTAAGTTCTGTTGTTTGCATTTGTTAGGTAAAGTCCAAGTTGCAGTTGAGCCCTTCACCCAGGAGGTGGGCCTTATACCCCCACATTGTACCCATTAGATGAGAGCTTACCATACCCACTTCCCCATTCTTGAGTTTAAATATGTTTTTTTCCCTTGTGCCGGTGTGTAGTTGTTCATCTACTAGTTTCATATTAATATTGAGTACATTAGATGCTTGCTTTTCCATTCTTGAGATTCTTAGGAGGATGTCCTCCAAATCTTTCCAGGTATATACAAAAGATGTGAAGTCTCTATCTTTATGGCTGAATAGTATTCCATGGTATACATGTGGTACAGTTTATTTATCCATTCATGGGTTGATGGGCACTTGGGTTGTTTCCACATTTTTGTGATTGTGAATTGAACCGCTATAAACATTCAATTGCAAATGTCCTTAGGGTAAAAGTATTCTTATTTTTCTTCTGGATAGGTACCTAGTGATGAGATTCCTGGATCAAATGGAAGGTCTGTTTTTAGCTCTTTGAGGATTCTCCATACTTCTTTCCAAAAAGGCTATATTAGTTTGCCCTTTCACCAACAGTGTATAACTGTTCCCTAATCTCTGCACACACATCACCATCTGCAGATTTGGGACTTTGTGATGGGGGCTATTCTTGCTTGGGTTAGGTGATATCTCAATGGGGTTTTGATTTGCATTTCTCTGCCGATTAGGGACGATGATCTTTTTTCATGTGTTTGTTAGCCATTCAACTGTCTTCTTGGGAGAAGGTTGTGTTCTTATCTCTTGCCCAGTGATAAATGGGGTTGTTTGCCCTTTTCTTGCAGATTAGTTTGATTTCTCTGTAGATTCTGGTTATTAGGCCTTTGTCAGGCCTTCATAATGTGCCTTCTTCCATTCTGAAGGCTGTCAGTTTGCTTTGGTTGTTCTTTCCTTAGCTGCCAGAAGCTTTTCAGTTTAATTAAGTCCCATTTATTTTTGGTGTTGCTGCAATTGCCAAAGGGTCTTATTAAAATTTTTTCCCAGGCCAATATCATCAAGAGTTTTCCCCAAACTTTCTTCTAGAGTTTTTATCATTTTGTGTCTTAGATGTAAATCTTTTACCCATCATGAGTCAATTTTTGTAAGTGGTGAGAGGTGTGGGCCCAGTTTCAGTCTTTTACATGTGGCTAACCACAGTTCTCCCAGTGCCACTTATTAAATAGGGATTCTTTCCCCCAGTGTATGCTTTTTTTTGGTTTATTTAAAATCAGATGGTGCTATGTGGCTGGTTTAATCTCTACATTCTGTATTCTGTTCCATAGATCTATATCTCTATTTTTGTGCTAATACCATGCTGTTTTGATCACTATCGACTTGTAGTATAACCTGATGTCTGGTAATGTGATGCCTCCAGATTTCTTTTTATTTCTTAGAATTGTGTTGCCTATTCAGGTTTTGTTTTTTTCTGGTTCCATATAAAATGAAGAACTATATTTTTCGAGTTCTTCAAAGTATGATGTTGCAATTTTAATGGGGATTGCATTAAATCTGTAGATTACTTTGGGTAGTATGAACATTTTAACAATGTTGATTCTTCCCAGCCATAAGCATGGTATGTTCATCTATTTTTTAACTTCTTCTACTATTTATTTTCTTATGATTTCATAGTTCTCTCTGTAGAGATCCTTCACATTCTTTGTTAGGTATATTCCAAGGTGTTTCATTTTCTTTGAGGTTACTATGAAGGGAATTGTATCTTTGATTTGATTCTCAGCACGATTGTTTTTAGTGTAAATGAATGCTACTGATTTGTGGACATTGATTTTATATCTCAAGAAATTACTGTAATTTATTTGTTGTTGTTGAGACAGAGTCTCACTACATCACCCTCAGTAGAGCGCTGTAGCATCACAGCTCACAGCAACCTCCAACTCTTGAGTTTAAGCAATTCTCTTGCCTCAGCCTCCCGAGTAGCTGGGACTACAGGCACACGCCACAATGCCTGGCTATTTTTTAGTTGCTGTTGTCATTGTTGTTTAGCAGGCCTGGGCCGGGCTCAAACCTGCCACCTTCAGTGTATGTGGCTGGTGCCCTACTCACTGAGCCACGGGCACCAAGCTGTAATTTTTTTTTTTTTTTTTTTGAGACAGAGTCTCAAGCTGTTACCCTTGGTAGAGTGCTGTGGAGTCACAGCTTACAGCAACCTCAAACTCTTGGGCTTAAGTGATTCTTTTGCCTCAGCCTCCTGAGTAGGTGGGACTACAGGTGCCTGCCGCAACACCTGGCTAGTTTTCTTTGTTGTTGCAGTGTCATTGTTTAGCTGGCCCCGGCCGGGTTCAAACCTGCCAGCCTTGGTGTATATGGCTGGCGCTGTAACCACTATGCTATGGGTGCCGAGCCAATTACTGTAATTTTTGATCACTTCCAGGAGTTTCATGGTTGAGTCCCTGGGGCTTTCTAAGTGTAAGATCATATCATCGGCAAAGAGTGAAAGTTTAATCTCTTCTGTCCCCATTTGGATACACTTGATATCCTTCTCTTGCCTGATTGCATTGGCTAGGATTTCCAGCACTATGTTAAGTAGTGGTGGCAATAATTGACATCTTTGTCTTTTTCCAGTTCTAAGTGGAAATGGTTTTAGTTTTACTCCATTAGTATGATGTTGGCTGTAGATTTGTTGTAGATGGCTTCTATGGGTTGAAGAAATGTCCCATGAACAAAACTGATGAAGGTTGGCTGGGCATGGTGGTTCCCACCTGTAATCCTAGCACTTGGGAGGCTGAGTCGGGTGGGTTGCCTAAGCTCACAGGTTTGAGACCAGCCTGAACCAGAGCAAGATCCCATCTCTGAGAAATAGCTGGGAGTTGTGGCAGGCGCCTCTCCCAGCTACATGGAAGGCTGAGGCAAGAGAATTGCTTGAATCCAAGAGTTTGAGTTTGCTGTGAGCTATGACGCTGCTGCACTCTACCAAGGGTGACCAAGTGAGACTCTGTCTCAAAAAAATCAATCAATCAATCAATCAATCAATCAAACAAACAAACAAACAAAAAATGGGTGGAGATGACCAAAGCCATGTAATGTCTATAGCTCGTTCATCTGTCCATGCCAAATGGATTGCGGGGAAGGTGATTGGGACACCAGTGCAAAAAACTGCTAAAGTTAGAGTGATCAGGCTTGTTCTGGATCTCTATTTATTGAAGTATTTTAATAAACGGAAAACATACTTTGCCCATGATGCTCTTCAGCAGTGCACAGATGGGGATATTGTGCTTCTCAAAGCTTTACCTGTTCCACGAACGAGGCACATGAAACATGAACTGGCTGAGATAATTTTCAAAGTTGGAAGAGTCATCCAATGATAGGAAAACCTTGTGCAGGAACTCCCTCCCTGGAGAGTCTAGTCAGTTTGGAAACAAACCACCTATCCAGATATCTAGAAGAACTAAATATCTCTTCCTCATAGTGAAGGAGGATTAGAAGAAGAAGCCAAAAAAGAAAAATTTACATGTTTACTTTATGGAAAAATAAAATTTTCTTAGTTTCATCACAAACCATCCAGTTTCTCTTGTAGTATTTATGAAGCAGCTAAAAGTAAATGAAGTAAAGGGCTTGTTATAATTTTCATAAGACTTTTGTGGCCATGTTTCAAATCTTCTTTTCAGTGGACTTACTTTCACATTGCACTAAGTATGCCTAGCAATCTGCTGCATTATTTTGTAAGCTCACTGTTTTAGAAGATATAGTGGTTTTCTTTTTTTCATTCAAAAAATGTTTCCTGAGCCTTTATTTTGGGGGAAGAAGGCCTTTTGGTATAAACAGATAAGGCCACATTAAGTGAATATTTTTGATGGTATATATTTAAAATAAATTTAAATATTTTGTGTGATTTCACTAATTCCATAGGCAAATTAGTCAACATGTTTATGGCCAGACTTTTTTTAGATTAAGCTATATTAATACCGTTGTCAGGTAGAAACTAAAATCTTAAAATTCTGTGTCACTTAGCTTCTAGGCTAGATTAAATAGGAATGAGTCCCTAAAACCTAACACATTGATTAAATTGTAGGACCTTGCACACATGCATTTGAGTTAGAAAGTGAGTTTTATTGCTATTCATTAATAAAATTGACAATTAAAAAAAATAAATGTCCCATGTATGGCTATTCTCTTCAGTGTTCTTATCGGAAAATGATTCTGAATTTTGTTAAGTGCTTTTTCCGCATCTATTAAGAGGATCATCTGGTCTTTGTTTTTACTTCTACTTATGTGGTTACTTATGTTTATAGATTTGCATATGTTGAACCAGCCTTGCATCCCTGGAATAAAGCCCACTTAATCATGATGTATATATTTTTTAATATTTAGCTACATTATATTTGCTAGAATTTTGTTGAGTATTTTTGTGTTGATATTCATTAATGATATTAGACTGTAGTTTTCTTTTTTTGTTGGATCCTTGTCTGGTTTTGGTATCATGCTGATACTTGCTTCATGGAAGGAGTTGGGGAGGGTATCTTCCCTCTCCATATTTTTGAATAGGTTCTGTAATATAGGTAGGAGCTCTTCTTTGAAGGTTTGATAGAAATCTGTTGTGAAACCATCTGGTCCAGGACTTTTTTGGGGGAAGCTTTTTTATTGTTGGAATTTTAGTGCTTGATATTGGTTTTTGAAGAGTTTTAATTTTTTTTTTTTTTTTGAGACAGAGCCTCAAGCTGTTGCTCTGGGTAGAGTGCCGTGACATCACAGCACACAACAACCCCTGGGCTCAAGCAATTCTCCTGCCTCTGCCTCTGAAGTAGCTGGGACTACAGGTGCCTGCCACAAGACCCAGCTATTTTTTGGTTTCAGCCATCATTGTTGTGGTTCCGGGCTGGATTCGAACCTGCCAGCTCAGGTGTATGTGGCTGGTGCCTTAGCTGCTTGAGCCACAGGTGCAGAACCGCAGAGTTGTAATTCTTTCTGCTTAACTCTGGGTAGTGCGTTTGGTTCCAGGTATTAGTCTATTTCCTCTCCATTTTCAAATTTCTGGGCATAGAGTTTTGTTTTGTTTTGTTTGAGATAGAGTCTCACTTTGCCACACTCAGTAGAAAGGTTACAGATTTATGAGTGTTGATTTTGTAGCCTGAGACATTGCTGTATTCCTTGATCACTTCTAAAAGTTTTGTAGTAGAATCCCTGGTGTTTTCCAGATATACAATCATATCATCTGTGAAGTGTGACGTCATAGCTCACAGCAACCTCAAACTCTTGGGTTCAGGCGATTCTCTTGCTTCAACCTCTTGGGTAGCTGGGAGTACAGGTGCCTGCCACAATGCCCAGCTATTTTTAGAGACAAGGTCTTGCTCTTGCTCAGGCTGGTCTGGAACCCATGAGCTCAGGCAATACACCCACCTTGGCCTCCCAGAGTGCTAGGATTACAGGCGTGAGCCACCTTGCCTGACTGGCATAGAGTTTTTTTGTAGTAATCAGTGATGGTCTGTTGTATTTCTGTGGTATCTGTTATTTCCTCTTTTTTTCTAATTTCTTTTTTTCCTTCTGATTGAAGTTATTACTTTTCTGTTTCTAATTAATCTGGCTGAAGGTTTATTGATTTTATTAATCTTTTCAAACAACCAACTGATGTGTTTTTTTTTTTTTTTTTTTTTTTTAAGACAGAGCCTCAAGCCTCTACCCTGGGTAGAGTGCTTTGGCATCACGGCTCACAGCAACCTCCAACTCCTGGGTTCAAGCAATTCCCTTGCCTCCACCTCCCAAGTAGCTGGGACTATAGGCGCCTGCCACAATACCTGGTTATTTTTTGGTTGCAGCCATCACTGTTGTTTGGCGGGCTCGGGCTGGATTTGAACCTGCCAGCTCAGGTGTATGTGGCTGGCACCTTAGCTGCTTGAGCTACAGGTGCTCAGCCTAACCAACTTCTTTTAGGTCCTTTTTCCTTTTATTAAGTCATATACACATAGATCATGAATACATTTATACATTTGTGGGGTACTTTTTTTTTAATTGGGCCAGAGTTTCACTAGGTCACCCTCAGTAGAGTGCTGTGGCATCACAGTTCACAGCAACCGCAAACTCTTGGGTTGAAGCAATTCTCTTGCCTCAGCCTCCCAAGTAGCTGGGACTACAGGTCTTCACCACAATGCTCAGATATTTTGGGGTTGCAGTTGTCATTGTTGTTTAGCAGGCCCAGGCTGGACTCGAACCCACCAGTCTCAGTGTATGTGGCTGTCACCCTATTCATTGAACTATGGGTGCCGAGCCAGATACACCAATCTTTATTATTAGAAGGTTAGCAATTCTGAAGAACAGTGAGAGTAGCCTCTCCAAGACTGTTCTGCCCTTCCATTTTCAAAAGCAGTTTTTTGTTTGTTTGTTTTGTTTCAAAACAGAGTCTCACTTTGTCACCCTTGATAGAGTGCTGTAGCATCATAGCTCATAGCAACCTCAAACTCTTAGAGTCAAGTAATTCTCTCACCTCAGCCTCCCGAGTAGCTGGGACTACAGGTGCCTGCCACAAAGCCTGGCTATTTTTAGAGATGGGGTTCTTGCTCTGGCTCAGGCTGGTCTCGAACCCTTGAGCTCAGGCAATCCACTCACCTCGGCCTCCCAAATTCTAGGATTACAGGTGTGAGCCAACAGTTTTATACATAAAAATTCAAAGCAAAAACCATATTAACTCTTGTCTTCAATGATAATAAACAATAATCGGTACTACCCATGACCTATTACCTTTCCAATTCAGAAGTTAATCTCCTAAATTAATGGTCCTAAACTTCCTAAACAACCCAAGGTGTACATTTTTAGGTTGAAGCTAGATTTATAAAACAGCAAGAATGGAAGAGAGGAGGTGAAGATTGCATAGGATCTAAACTGACCAGACCAGCTGTGTCATCTTGGGCCTAGCCTAACTCCATCTAATTCTCACTATATGTGCTCTCATTTCTTTACTCCTGGTATTATATTTCATATCAATGACATATATTTTATTTTATATTTGGAGACAGAGTCTCACTCTGTCATCCTGGGTAAAGTGCCATGGCATCATAGCTCACAGCAACATCAAACTCCTGGGTTTAAGCAACCTTCTTACCTCAGCCTTCCAAGCAGCTGGGACTACAGGCACTTGCCACAATGCCCGGCTGGTTTTTCTACTTTTTTAGTAGAGATGGGGTCTCACCCTTGCGTAAGCTGGTCTCCAACTCCTTAGCTCAGGCAGTCAACCCACCTCGGCTTCCCAGCATGCTAGGATTACAGGCATGAGTCACCACTCCTGACCTGCAGCACAATTTTTAAATCAGAAGGAAACAGGTCATGTAATTTCATCAAGAGTGAATTAATATTTTAATAAAAATTTATTGTTTTAACCAAGTTTCATAAATTGTAGTCACGTGGATCAGATGCAAATCCTTCACAAATTTCCCCTTATGAGTTCTATCTATTCTGCACATATAGTCTGTAAACATGCTAAAAACCTCCTGTTTTGTCCTCACTTTCCCTTTTCTTAAATAACCAGTCATCCTATTTCAAGACAAAAGTTTCCCACACACGACCTTTTCCTATGTAATACTATTTTCCTTTCTGTTTAACCTTTCTTACTAAAAACACTGATCACAGTTTAGTATAGTAATTCCCTTAGCCAAACTGACAATTAGAAGTTTTTATTTAATTAATTAATTTTTTTAGATGGAGTCTCAAGCTGTCACCCTGGGTAGAATGCTGTGGTGGCACAGCTCACAGCAACCTCCAACTCTTGGGCTTAAGTGATTCTCTTGCCTCAGCCTCCCAAGTAGCTGGGACTACAGGTGCTTGACACAATTCCCAGCGATTTTTTGGTTGTAGTTGTCATTGTTGTTTGGCAGGCCCAGGCTGGATTTGAACCCGCCAGCTCTGGTGTATGTGGCTGGCGCCTTAGCTGCTTGAGCTACAGGCACCAAGCCACTATATAAATATTTAGATGTGAAAAGGATGGTTTTTTGTTTGTTTGTTTTTTTAATTTCATTAATTTTTTGGGGGGCTGTTTTTGGCTGGGGCTGGGTTTGAACCCACCACCTCCAGGTATATGGGGCCAGCGCCCTACTCCTTTGGGCCACAGGTGTGGCCCTTTTTTTTTTTTTTTTGAGGCAGAATCTCACTGTGGTGCCCTCAGTAGAGTGCTGTGGCATCACAGCTCACAGCAACCTCAAACTCTTGGGCGTAAGCATTCTCTTGCCTCAGCCTCCCGAGTAGCTGGGACTACAGGTGCTCGCCACAACACCGGACTATTTTTTAGTTGTAGTTGGCAATGTTATTTGGTGGGTCCGGGTTGAATTCGAACTTGACAGCTCCAGTGTATGTGGCTGGTGCCCTAGCCGCTTGAGCTACAGGCGCCGAGCCACAATTAGAAGATTTTAAAAGGCAAAAATCTTATTATTTGACAGAGAAAAGACTCAGTTTCCCAAACAATCATAGACAGCCAAAGTATTACATCTTACAAATGTCTCAGACATTTTATGATTATCTTTTTACTTTAACATAACATGACTTTAAGGCTTTAAGTTATTGAAAAGTGTTTTCAAACCACAATATAGGAGCCATCCCTAATGTCTTTCATCATCCTCTTAAGTCTTACATGGTCACCTAGCATCAAAAAGGGCTGCAAAGAGGCTAGCCTGTAATCCTAGCACTCTGAGAAGCCGGGGAGAGTAGACTGCCTGAGCTCAGGAGTTTGAGACCAGCCTGAGCTAGGGTGAGACCCCTATCTCTAAAAAGTAGTCAGGCGTTGTAGGGGTGCCTGTAGTCCCAGCTACTTGGGAGACTGAGGAAAGAGTATCGCTTGAGCTGAAAGAGTTGGAGGTTGCTATGAGCTATGACGCCATGGCACTCTACCCAGGGTGACAAAGTGAGACTCTGTCTCAATAAAGAAAAAAAAAAGACTGTAAAGGCAGCATTTACCGCATATACTCGATTAAAAGCCGACCCCCTTAATTCCACCCTAAAAACTGGGAAAACTTAGTGACTCGAGTATAAGCCGAGGCGGAAAATGCAGCAGCCACTGGCAAATTTCAAAAATAAAAATATATACCCAAAACAATTACAATAATTGAGGAATCAGTAGGTTAAATGCTTTTCAATATTTATTGCTAAAGAAAAACTGTAAACTAGCAACAACAACTTTAA